>UELX01002281.1:0-32609 GCA_900480035.1 Eupelmus urozonus
CTAATAAAGTATATTGACTCTGTATCATCCTCATATCGTATTTTTACAAAAACAATATTAAATATCTTGTTGTAAGCCAGATTGCCCACCTTGACAAAAATGGTTTAAATCAAACTTACTTTAACAAATACAACAAAACTTAAATAATTTTTTAATCCACTCCAGACTAAACTAGTCAAAAGTCGACCTCACCAACGGTAAAATACAAATTCCCAACATTTCTCCAAGCCCGACCAAATAACTATACATCCACCAATTGCGTAACGCCAACAATGCCTCATCCACACAGAAGCACGCGCGTTCCCTCTCCTATACCCACGCATCCAGTCTCCACGCCCTCCCTCCCACAACTAATACACACACACACATACTAGCAGGAGGCAGCACGGCGGCTGAATTCCGACGGCAGCTGGACGCGGAATCCGATCGACGGGAGATAAGTCTAATTTGCTCGGCGAGCCGCTCTCTACCTCACAAATCCGCTCCAATTTTCCCGCCCCGCAAGCGCGCGCGCGGCTTCTGGTATTGACGCGCGCTGCGATGTATAAAGTAGCCGCCGCACCACGACGAGGAGAGGGAGAGAAGAGAAAAAAGAGGCTCTTTAGCATGGGAAAAAAGGATATAGGAGCGTTTCGGCGTCTTGAGAATGGGGAGCAGTGGTGAGGAAAATTTTTTGGTGTTCTCATGAACACCTTTTAGCGGGAAGCGAGATTTTCGGGAAAAGACGAGCGTGGCTTGGAAATTAGACGAATTTATGCGCATAATGTGCGAGCTTGTTACGGTTGGCTGTGCTGGGATTTTTGAGGAGAGCGGTGAGAATGGAGGATTCTTGGTACTGTTGTTTGAGTGATGTTGCGATTGGTACAATGGTAAAAGTTTTTTGTATTTAGCTATGAAATGAAAAAATAAGTGTTGAAAAATGGGGGAAAATAGTTTATTTTATTGAGAATTATTCTTCCTTAACTCAAAATTTTTATAATGGTTATATTAAAAGGATATTTAAAAAATCATTTAATAAATATGAGAATTTTCAATGAATGCAGTTTTAAACTAGAAAGAGTTTTCTAAAGCCTACACAAAACAAATAAAAATAGAAAATATTTCTGCCCTCTCTAAATAAAATAAAATAAAATCAAAAATGGTATTTTGTCCGATCTGTTTAAAATCAAAATACCTATAAAATATAATCAAATAAATAAAGAATTACAAAATTTTTCGTCCAGTCCAACAAAAACACCCTACCACTCTGATCCAATCGATTCCCCAAATCAACTTAGCCATCTCCACACACAAGACCCCATTAGCTTACTTACCGCGAGAAAAGCGCCAATCCGCGTAAGCAAATCACAGCTCAAAGAGCCCACCGCACCTCCACACTCTCCACAATCCAAAGCAAATCTCCAAATCCTCCCTTATAAAACCAAGCCCTCCACGCATTTTCCTCTCAATCGCACCGAAGCGAAAACCGCCGCCGAGCCACGCGTGTGCATTCCACTTACATATAAAAAGCAGCCGCTCCAAGGAAAAAGCGAGCCGCAGTGCTATACATTGAGAAAACCGGTAGCGAGAAGGTGAGGCGCGCGCCGACACACAAAAGCTGTTATTTACAAGGAGCGGAGCGGGCCACTCGAAGATTTTGGTTAATGCTCTCTTTCATCTGCGCGGCGCTTCTGCGCGGGTGGCTGTTTTGCGCGGCCATTGTTCGGCTGAGAGGGGATTTTGCCTCTGTCGAGTGCTCGCTAGCTTGACAAGTTTGGGAAAACTCACAGCGGGCGTCGTCAGGTTTTTGGGGATCCGCAAGTAGCTGTGTGAGTGTCGCGCGGCGGGTTTATGGGTATAATCCGCTAGGCGCGCGTGTGGAGTTGCAGCGGGGTACTTGAGTGGGAGGGAGAGGTGTGATTGGAGGTGGTTAATTGGATATTGGGAAATTAGTTGATTAGGGGGTGTTTTTGGGAAGTTGGGTTTGTAGAGTAGAGTTTAAACTACTTTTATACTAACTTTTTTAACTTTTAACAATTGTTTTAAGGAAATGTAAAAATGTGCTTGGCAACTTGCTTAATTACTATTAAGGACATATTAGTTTGATACAGCTGTATAACACATTTTTAAGTATTTTTTGTCTTATTTATTATCGAAGTTTTCAATTTATCACAGTTCTAAGTATTAAAGAGTTAAATATTCTCTATGATAGAAATTTACCCATTCGAAATGGACAGAGTCTAAAAGATAGCATTGAATCCATTTTTAAAAGAGATTAACTACAGCCATTAAATAAAATAATTTCTACTAGGGTTTATCTACTACCTGTAACTTTATTTGATACTACAAAATTTAAAACTCTATCAGCATACAAATTTATTTTAAAAAATGATAAAACAAACCATCCCCCAGTTTCAATTTCACATGCGGTCAGCCTGATTAGCTCTCAAAAACCAACTGGCGAAAAGAATCCGAGCGCCAACCTACAATCCCAGCAAGCATAAAAACGGGGCGTGTTCGCATTTGAAACGGAAATGCACGACGAGCTCGAAACAGAATTATACTCATCGGCTGTATTTCTGCTCTCGACGAACACGTATATATACACAAGTGCGACCGCAGAGCAGCGAGTTTTATGCGCATTTAAATGGGATCCGCATTGATTTGCCTTGCGAGATTAATCGAGGGGCGATTTTCGGCCTCGCAATTATTACGGTTTAGGTTGTTGATATTCGACGCGCCCTCGTGCGTGTCTGTCAACTGCGCCAGCTTTTGTCCGCGCGAGTCGCGCGTAATGAGCGTGAAAACGTGTAATTTCGGGTGTTTATGATTGGGATAATAACTCACATTACGCGCTGATATTTCCCCGAGTCTGACTGTTGGTGTTATACTTTTCTTTTGTAGTTTCGAATAGAGGATTTTGGTTACCAAGATGTTGCGTTGTTTTTTGTGCATCATTAGTTTGGTTTTTTATATACGCCAAACGACAGAATAAAAATATAAATCAATTATTTGCATATATACTATTTTTAAAAAACGTACTGTTATTAAAAGAACTAAAAATGCGAATTCAACCCACGTAACCATAACAAATTGCGCGCCCAATCAATAAAACACCCCTTTTAAAAAATTTAATCACGCGCCTCCTCAAAACTGACGTTTCCCGTCAATTTTCCACGAGCGCGGCGAAAAAAAAATCCTCGATAAAAAAAAATAGAGAGAGAGAGAGAGAGAAACGAAATAAAACGAAGCCCGGCGCGAGCTGGAAAAATGAAATTCACCGATGGCCGAGCAAAATCAACGAGCGCTGGAAAAATGTACTAGAGCACAAAAATCCCGACACGCGCCGGATAAAATACACAGCGTTGGGCGCGCACACCTCGCTTATGAACGAAATAAAAAAACGCCGGGGAATAGAAAGCCGAGCGATCGGACGAAAAAATTGCATCGGTTCGAGCTCGTTACGCGCGCTTTACATCGCTGGATTGCCGAATGGAAAGCCAATAAATATACGCGCGCGCGTGTTTGAGTCTAGAAAATATACACAAGTGTACTTGCACGCGGATATGTGTACCATTTTAGCTGGTGTATAATATTTTTGCGAGTACAACGACCCGATGTGCTCACACACGTGCGTGATCATATAGACTAACGCAACGAATTGATTTCTGGAACGTACACCACATCATAAGTTAATATTCGAATAATTTTAGGAGTCTACGTGGACGTTCATTAATAAACGTTTATATCCTTGTATTTAAACACGTATGCGTACATGCAAATACATAGAGACATGCGCATACGCACACACATACACACACACGCACATGCACACACACACGCATATGCACACATCAATTATATCTATTAGTACAAATATTAGTGTTTATGTTCATATTAAATGCTTTCACAACTTAACGTGCTCCTTTATTAACTCTCTTACCCCCAAACATACACATTGGCAACAAAAACGCGAAATAAACATAAACTAAATTACTACAGAAATCGCACATTGCGAAAAAAACACAGTGGCAGGGGACACTAACGGGGGGTGGAGCTGCGAGAGAGCGAGAGATCGCTGAAAAAAGAGAGAAACAAAGATGGAAATGCGCGCGCGGGGAGGGATGAAAATTCATCCGCAACGTATAATTTGCCGGGGAGTATATACGCGCGCTTGGATCGATTTTGGCTGCTGCTGCTGCTGCTGCCGCTGTCGCTGCAGCACACGTATACATCTCGTTACAGGCGGATATCTTTTGTGGTGGGACCTGTGGGCGTACACTTCCCTCTGGGCTATGTGCGCCCGAGCGCCAAATGGCAGTGCAAAGCCGCCAGCCAGGCCAGCTCTCTGTCCCTGTCTCTTTTGATTTTTGCGGCGGATAGAGCCAGCGAAAATGGAAAAACGAGAATTCGATTTCGCGGCGACGGCCCGGAATGGACGCCGCTAATCGCTCGCGCTCTCGCGCAGACTCGTTTTATTACTCCGACTTTCTCTATTATGCGTTTATTTTCGAGGCTGCCAAGCGACGGATTGAAAACAGGAGAGAGAGAGAGGAAAGGTAGGAACGCTGGAAAAGCTGCGTGGCGCGATGATGTTTGCCGCTGATTATGGCTCGTTTGGGCGCCGATTGTCATTATGCACTTTGATCGCGGGATTCGCCTTTTGTCCGGGATTATCGGATTATTTCGGAAAACACGCGCTGAATATGCGGAGGGATTAAATCGTATGATGAAGTAACCGGAAGATGCTTGCCCGTGTAATTGCGTTACTTTGGTACTTTATGCGCTGTTTAGCGGCTTGTCGTTAAAAATAGAATCGCAAGTGTACGCTAAAAGGATTTGTTTTGTCGGAGGACTTGATGGTTATTTCGCTTTATGGCGCATCGAATGAGCAATTTTCCGGTCAATTTGCTCTTTTCTCCGAAATTTTTCCGGCTCCGTTTGCCGGAATTTTCATCTGTTTGCTACTTTACTTTCATTTGTTGAATGTTTATGAATCGTCGACAATAGCGTAAATTAATGTGCCCTGAATCGTATTTCAATTTAATTTGATGAAAAGAGCAAAATGGCAGAGTTAATGAATAAATTTAAAATGCTCGCGATCATATTTCCATTTATTTGTATAACAAATTGAAATTAAGCCTTTTTCAATTCAAAAACGTAGCTCGCCCAAAGTTTTTATCAACACAAATCCAAACGCAAAATCCGAAAAAAATCATAATATACAAAAGGAAAACAAAAACCATCATTAAAAAAACAGATCCACTACTGCACGCTCTTGTTTTCATAAAAAAAAACCACTACAGCAGAAAAAAAGGGGTAAACGCAAGACTTTCGGCCAATAGAAAAGTAGAGAAGCCCTCACCGGCTATCTCTAGCACGCCAACAGAAAACAAGAAGGGACAGAGAGAAAGAGGCGAAAAAATAGAGGCTCGCGCGAGAGAAAGTGCCGGACGCAATTTTCCGCAGACGGGAAGCGTTTCTCGCCACGACGTCTACATATATATATATACACACACCGCAGCGCTTCTTTTTTACCCCTCCCCCCTACCGTCCTGACCTCCTTTGTCGCCCTGACAAATGCCCCGCGGCCAGCGGCCACTTAAGAGACGTATAATCTTATTTCTCATTCGAATTGCCCAGATATTGGACTTCTACCGCTCGTTTGTTAAACTTGATGAAGAAGCCCGCGGTTTCTCTCTCCATTGTGCTATGCCCTTCGTTTTATTTTTTTTTTTCGCCTTCCTTTTTTTCGTTATTTTCATCCTCCCGCTTTTTCCGTTTCCGGATACGTATACGTATATATGGGGCTCTTAATCGAGGATGGAGATCGATTTCGGTGTCGATTGCCCGCGCTGCGGGTTTTTCGTTATCGCGCGGCCGCATCGGGGGGAGGAGAAACGAATTCGCGCTCGTGATTGTTTATTACGTATCATTTATCGGGGAACGGATGAGAGGGCGGAATTCTTTCCGGTATTGGTTGCCGGGAGGATTGAACGCTTTTATAATCGAAAAATTATTAGCCGACGTTCATTGTTTGCTTACGCGAATTATCGGCTTCCGCTCTGTGTGTGTGCGTCGAATTTTGTCGGGGGTGTGTGATTATTGCGCGTTTGCCGCGCGATGTCACCGGGGTATATTCGCGGGATTCGGATGTTTGGAATTGATTCGACGAGAGCGCGGATGATTATGATATCTGATTTTTCCAGTGGAATATTAAAATTGATTCACGTTTATGGGAATAATTATATTTTATGTTTGTAATAAATTGTTTAAAATGCTCGTTGTTTGTATTTTTCATTAAATGTTCAAAGTTTCATTTGTGATGGATGAATTTTTTTTTCAAACAGCAGACAATCTGAAACTCAATTAATTCCATTTACAAATTTTGATAAAATTATATTCAGTTAATGATAATTTACGGTTCAGTAATTCAACGAAAAAGTAAATTAAATTTTTTATTAATAAAGGTTTACGTTTATGGGAATTCTGCACTCTAATGAAGAAAAAATAACAGCCGTTATGAATTTCGTAAAAATCTGTGTAACTCTAAAAAAAAATCTAAAACTCCATTTTTACAATTCATTGTAAAATAACAATTTCCCATCCTAAAAACTCTAGAAATTCAAGAAATTTTTAATTTGCAAGCGCATTCATAATATCACAATAGCGCCGTAATTCCATTGCACAATCAAAGTCCGAAAACAAAAGTCTAAAAATTTCCATCTAAAAAATAAAACTCGTTAACATTCGCTATCTCAAATCGCGATCTCGCAGCAGCGCGCGCGCGCGCCCCATAAAGCGGCATCACTCTTGCCAAACGTGTCTCGCTTCACTTCCTCGTTTCTAGCAATTACGGCGAGGATTCGCCGCAAGAATCAGCTACTACTCCATGCACCCTGCCTGCTGCTGCGTGCGCCTGCGCCGTTTTGTTCCTGCGTGCCGCCGCGCCCCGTCTCGATGTTATCGCCGGCTCCTTTTCTCCCTCTCATTGTTTTTCTCCCCCCCCCCTCTCGAATCGGATTCTTTTTTTTTATTGTGCGACGCGGGACGATCGTTATCGCGCCGCTTCGAGATCCCAGGTAATAAGCAGTTTATTAGGAAGTTCCGTGCGATGGGGATATTTGGGAAGCGGGATGCGTATGGGGTGACAGTGGTGATTGTCGGGTTTTTTGAGGAGTTTTAGTTGTGGGTTTTAGAGCGGAAGTGGTAGTTTGATTTCTAATTGCGCGTGGTTAGAGCGTAAAAAATACGTCGGTTTGGTGAGGTTTGAGGGAAGTAGTGTAGGTTTGGAATGGGTCATATATAATAATTTGATAATGTACAGTTTAGTGAACCTTTATAGGAAAATCAAAATGAATATTGGAATCGATAACAACGAATAACGGTTATAATATTAATTTGAATTTTTCTTAACTTCTTATACAATGAAAAATTTAATTTAAAACATAAAATTTAAAATATGTAAAACAAAAAAAAATGTAACTATCTTGAATCTTCAACCATGTATGATATTATTCTCTCAATTTTCTGATCTCCTCCACATATTTATATGCAGGCATTTTTCTCTTCTAAGAGGCTGTAGAGAGCAAAACATACTGATCGTGAAACTTGACTTCAGCTTTATAGTCGCAATCGTATCTCACAATGTGTACATGCCGTAGCATCCGTCGGCCTCTTATATCTTTTCTTTATATGGAAGTGGATTGATACTTTCGGTCTTTCGTCAGGGGCAAACTGCTTAGAAAAATAAACTCTGTGTTTTTTAGGACCTACCTGAATAATCTTATTGTTAACATCAATATAGCAATTAGTTGAGTTCTAATTAAGGTGTAGTTAAGGACCTAGAGATTGCAATGATTAGGTCTAACTAATTCAATTTCTGCTCAGCTATACGGCTAGTCAACTTTTAACTAGCCATAAAGTAAACAATCAATATCATTCCAAATATCCAGTAATTAACAAACAATTTTTTTCATCCAATCCAGTCTAAACTAAGTCAATCACTAATAAGGAACGGCAATCAATACGACAAACCCGTCGGATCAAAGGATCAAACAGTGCGAAACGCTGAACTCCCTCTCCGACTACACAATCAAACATCAAGAGTTCCAGCTCAGAGAACGCAACTGAGAGTTTAAACTTTACTATCCCTCTCCCTCGCTCTCTTTTTCTCTCCCTCTAGCTCCCGATCTCTGATGCAGGCTCTCTCTCCTTTCGTCGTCACCTCGCGCGTTAAATTCTTAAAGAGCTGAAACACCGACTGTCTCGCTCTTTATCTTGCAAAACTAAGGGTTCAATTGTGGCTCTTTATTCGTTCGCTTTTAAACTGTTTGTTTTGTAACCAAACTCTTTGTTCTTTAGATGAATGGTATTAGTTATATTACTTTTTAGAATGTATATGATATTAGGGATTGATATTCATATGCAATAATTGGAACGTGTAGATGCGTGATTGATTTAAATACTTCGAATGACATATGTGATGATGATGATAATGACAATGATATCATAAATAAAGATAGCACTACGTGATTTTTTATTAACGAGAGCTTTTAATTTCAGGAATTTGTATCACGCGACTGATTTTTTAATAAAGAATCTTGTTTTTACAAATTGAAGTATCAAATCCAATTCTTATAGAGTGAATTTTTTTTAGAAATTCTCATAATTTTTTATATAGAATAGAATAATATTAATTATGATTAATTATACCGAAACTTCTTAATCGACACGCTAAACCTTCTAATTTATTTTTGATAAAAGTAAACAATGACAAATCAAACTCGAAATCACCGAAACAAACTTTTAAAGCTTCAATCAAACGACAAATTTAAAAAAAGCAAAGCATCATAACGAGAAATGGAAGCGCCTTCTCAATCCAATCTGTTCATCAGCAATCCCCGCCGGAACGATACACCCCCGTCGCGGCCTCATTACTCCCTGAATCCTCGAATCCTTCCTCGCAACCGCATCCTTTAGCTCGGCCCCGTCCGCCTAACTATTTAATAAATCCGACTAAAAATTTTCTCAAGCCCTTCTCGGCCAATCCACTCGCACCACCCGTTCGCGCGGCGCAGCATCCTTCGCTACCCCCACCCCGGCCACCCTCCCTGGGTGCCCGGTAGCGCATGAGCACCACTGAACCGCCATGTTGCCGCTCTCGGCTCCCCCATTGGCTCTTCTATCAGCCTCGCCGGGCGCTCATTGGCCGAGCGCGCGGCCACGCCCAGACGGTTCCAGCACGCGCCTCCCCCCGGCAGGTATACAGGCACGCCAGCGCCGGCAGGGAGGGAGGGCCGAGCCTCGCGCGTTGCTCAGCCGTCTGCGATATAGCCCATCGCCCTTGCCGCGCGAGCGCGCAGCGTACCATTGCCGTGCGCTCCTTCCGCGGGGGTGGACCGTGTGCGCGCTCTCTCTCTCTCTCTCACAACGGCGCGAGTTCGCTTTTATCGTCTGCTGTGTCGAGTGGCCGAGTTACGAGAGCCTGGAGGAGGAGAGAGTTTTGACGGTCAGTTAGTGCTGGACAGCTCGACGATGAGTGAGGAGATTGCGAGGCTGGGAACTGATTGAACGTGGATTGTGCGACGTATCTGTGGCAATGACTGCGAGTGAACATTGAGCATTGAGGATTTTGTGTACGTTAGAACCGAGATGAAGTTCAGCTGATCGTTAAGCAAGATGCCAAGTGAGAGACACTCGTGAGAGAAGAAGCAGCAGCACCGGTGAATAAGCATAATCGCGAAGCGTGCCAACGTCAGCAAAAAAGAGACGGTACAGAGGAGTCGGTGTTCAGCCGATTCGGTGCGGGCTTTAGTGGCATCGCGCGCGTTTGGGGGGGCCGTAAATGATATCGGTGGCAACGACGACGACGTCGACGACGACGGCGACGATGGACTCGACGCAGCACCAGCTGGTGGTGGGCGGGCCAACCAAGGGCGTGGATAGTACCGGCTGCATCGTCGGCAGCGGTGGCACCCTGGACAGCAAAATGAGCCCCAAGCCGGCCAGCAGCACGCCCAGGCATACGATTGACGCGATCCTGGGATTGGCTTCGCGAAAGAGGAAGCATCTAATCGGAGGTTCTGGACCTGAGGGCCCGCTGCATAAGATGCCTAGCCTCGATGAGATACACCAGGATTCCAACGATAATGCTGGTTTGATTTTATTTTTGTTTGTTTAAAGAGTGGGAGTATATTTATAGGTTTGTTTGAAATTTTGTAAATGAGTTAGCTGCCTGGTTTAAGTTAAGATGAGTTCATGAAGAGCGGGTTATTTAATAATGAATGGGAATTGTGTGTTACTGTGATGATGTAAAGCTTTGTAAACGAGTTTGTATTGTTTGTTAGAATACAATTTATAGCTGCTTTTGACAAGTATACAGTAATAATCATGCAGCAATTATCTTACATTTAATCATATTCTTTTAATATTTGTTATTTTTCATGCAAATAACCATTAAATATGACGAAGCTTCAGTGATCATCGAGTTAACTCGTTAATTACACGTGCTATTATTAGAAGTACAGTATAAGCATCTATCACGTAACCGATAATTTTCAGAAATTCATTACGAAACGCAATCTTACACACTTAGATGTAACATTTATTCAATTTAAATCCTCGTTTATTTTCCACAGACATACATAGCAAATTAATCGAAGCCTAATTTGTGCCTAACTAGGCCACCTAATTGTGAATCACTTAGTCAGTATAATCAGGGCCTAATTTTGATCCAACTCATTTGAAAAAATCCAAACAACATAACCTAACCAATCCAAAATTCGACTTCCGAAAAACCACTCCAAAAAAACTTTAAAGAACAAACACTGTTTTCCTAATCCCTCTCTCTCATTTCTCCCGGGCATTAACGCAAGCATCGATTTTAATCCTCCGCTCGTCCGCCTCGCTCGTCCGGCGCAACAGTCCGACGGAGAGCCCGCCGGTTCACCTTGATACGCCAGGAGCGATTAGCAGCGACGGGGATTATTAATAATACATCAGCGAGAACTGGATTCTCCGTCGCGCTTCGATGTATATCCTGCCCGACGCGAATTAATATCGCGCTTGGCGGCGGCGGCGGCGAGAGCGCAAAAAAGCCCGATCGGAATTGTAACGCGAGAGCTAGGCGCGTTAGCCGAGAAGTGGAATGCGCTGGCTGGCTGGTTTATCTTTGAAAGGCTTTTAGCGCGAACGATGCCAATCGGTGATTCAGATTGCGCGATTGGGGATTTTTGTTAGATAAGGTGTACTATTGCAATTGTATCCAAGATTTATCGGGGCCGTGTGTTCGCCGAGTTTCTTTCTTTTTCTTTTTCTTTTTAAATCGTCATTCGCGATGATTAGCTTTTAATTAAAGAATTTTCTTTATCGCTCGAGTGTTCCTGTTATTCGGGTAAAAGCATAATTAATTTTCAAGTGTTTTTGTAATGTAATTATTCGATTTAGATAAAGAGACCGAGCGATAAATCATTTCTAATTATATCTATGACCTTTAATTAACTTACATTTTTTTATCGTCGCCGTGTAGTGTATGGGGCTTAATAAATGAGAAATTATTTATTTAGAGATAATCGGATTAAGTTTTTACCAGCGCAACTTTGTGCAGACTTTGCGCGTTACATTGTATCGCTTACATAATGCATTAAAAATTTATAAAAAATGTGCTTCAAGTGTATTATAATTTTTGACATGCGAGCTTTAGATTAGCTCAAATTACAGTGTTTTAAAATAAGTAAGATTTAATCAGAGCTTAAATAAAGTATGAGTAGAAAATTCTATACAATTGTAAAGAAAACATTGTTTCAGCGCAGAAAAATTACGAGTAAAACAAAACTTAAACATCACCGAATTTCCACTAACCACTCACAATTCATTGAACCCAATCAAACTCACAATCCAATCCCCCCTCCACCAACAAAACAACAATCTCAATAACAAAATAATCTAAACACCTGATTACACTCCCCACAATCCAAAACGATACCCAAGACCTCCTGAAACCTAATTTCCGCCATCCAAACATATCCAAAACGATCCTCGAAGAAAAAAAAATAAAAAGCCCGATACGCGAAAGCAGGCAGCCAGGCTTCATTCTCTCTCCGCGAGCTCCATGCGCTCGGCCTAGTGTACAGCACAGCGTGTAATTGGAAAATCGTTAGTATCGGGCGCGGATCTCACGTGTCGTCGTCGTCGTCGGAGAGTAATTTGTATCGCCGCGATATAGCCTATACACGTATACGTACACACATACGCGCGCGCGTATGTATACGTTTTCCTCTCTCTCTCTCGGGAGGATCGCGCGCGTATTTTCATCGCGGCGGATGCAATAAACGTCGGATCAATTAAGATCGCTCGGCGGGATAAGGCTCGATAATTAAGTGCTTTCAATTTTGCGGCCGCGTCTGCGCGAAAAGCTCGCGCTCTTTTGTGTCGGGAGAGGCTTTTTCGAGCCGATTTTTTCAGGCCTTAAGGATGTGTGTATATACCTGTTCTGATCGGTTTGGGCCTTTTTTTTAGTTTGTCGGGTAAGGAGATGAAGCTTGATTGCAGAGTTAGAAAGTGGGGCTCGATTTGTGTTATTGGATTATTAGTAATTGCAGGCGATGTTGGATTGTATAATTAAATGCACGTGCTTCGTGGCGTAATAAGTCGATAAAAAAGGCAGGACATACCGATTTAATACGCGCTGCACGAGCATTAGCCCACAGCGAGCTGTTTAACGATTTCAAAATTCCAAATCACACAGTAGCCGCAACACGAGTCATTAGCTTCCATCAATAATTTCCATCAATCATCGTTCTCCCGTTGCTCTTATTCCACTCTCCGTAATACAGATAGCCTCAGATCGATCTACCGATACTTTTTGTTTCTCCAAATCAAACCTAACACGCGCTCGAGCCCAGATCGCCGATCAAAACCCATACACACAGCCGCTCCGGAGAGTGGCTCAATAAGAAAATCATAGACTCGCTCTCCAACCTGAAACGAAAAAAAAAAAAAACGGCAACGACTCACAAATTCCATCGCACTGATACATGAAAAAGGAGGCTGCGCCTCTTAACGGCCCCTTCGCAAAAAAAAAAGCGAGAGAGCCCGAGTAATCTATCTCTACGGCAAAGCCGCTTACGAGGCAAGACGAAATCGGGCTCCAATCTTGTCCCGCTAATCGAATTATCATCAATTACGATAGCGCGAGCGAGCGAGCTACACGCGAGCGCATTTCGAAAAACGCATAATAAGAAGCGGCCCTAATAAACGCGCAAGGGCGGCGTACTAAGCCGAGCGAGAGTGGATGGAATAAAGAGAGGAGGAAAAAGAAAGATAGGGAAGAAAAAAAGGAGGAGATCGGCTTTAAGTCGGTGCGCGCATCTCTTAAGAGCGGCCGGCAGAATTGACGTGTCTACTAATGGATCGAGCGCGCGCGCTCGCGCGCGTGTCTTTCTCTCCTCGTCATCCTCTCCTTTCGGCGCTCGACTCGTGTATATCTATATATACACAGCAGACCTGTTATCCTCTCTTCTTCTTTTCAGAGTGCCTCTCTCTCTCTCTCTCTCTCTCGAAATCGCTGGGCGCAATTAAAAGCGAGAGGAGACAGAGGCATTAAGGAGCCGGAGATTGCTTAGAGAATGTGGATGGATAATGTGGCCACGCGTCACGGCTGATTCGTTAGATTGATTTTTTTTTAACGGAGAAATTATAGTGCTTTGGTTGGATGGCTTGGGCGACGGCTGGGTGAGAGGAGAAAAAAGGATCTGGATTTGTCGAAGAAATTGTGCTGGGTTTTTTTTTTTGCTTGGGTGATGCGTCCTTGGAATTTGTTTGGGAGAGAGCTACTGGTGTTGGAGGAGAGTGCTAGAGTTTTTTTATTGCTGCGGTTATTAAGAGGTTTTAGGGGAATTTCGTTGGGACTAATGCTTGTGTATCGAGTTAATTTTTCTCTAATTTTTTTTATTATTAGTTGGTTTTGAAAATCTATATTTCCTTGGGAAAATGAAAAAAATGTGCTTGTTGATATTTAAACATGATTGATAGTTAAACGTATTTGTTGGTTTACGTGTTTTTGTTACTGCTCTTTTAACTTTAACCTATCGAGCTGCTAATTATTCCTTGACATACTGCGTTAAAAAGTAACTTCCTTTTACATTTTGTGGCCTTGTCCCGGTAAACTATACAGGATTCGACGCGGCGAAGGGAAAATGGAATGGCTTTACCTAATTGAATTTTAATTACGTATTTTCATTGGATGCCTCGTGAAATATAATAAATAAATTATGCCGTACTTTAAATAAAATGATATGAGATTATGGTTTAATTTGAAAATTAATTAGAAAGCTGTTTAATTTAATCTTTCTTTGACTGAAAATTAAGAAATAATTTTTAAGGACTGAAAGATTAATTAAATATTGATTTAATAAAAAGTGTTCCAGATCGCAAGGGCTTTATACTGCACTTCAATTTATTCCTTTTTTTTAATGCGCGGGGCTTTCAATTATCTTGTGACGTGCGATGGAAAGTGACTGCCTTTTTTTTTCACTACCTAGGAAAATATCAGCGAGTACGGAAATTAAATTATTTAACTTTGCGTTAAAATAAGTTTTTGAAATTTCATTTTAAATTTTAATATACGAGCTATATAGCTTTATTATGAGTATATATTTTATCTTGTTCTATTTTATTCTTTCTCATTATTTTTGTATTACAATGAAAATAAATTTTAATTGCCTACTATTAATCATACGTCTCAAATTATGCTATTAAGTCACGTTTTCTTTCTTAAATTTCTTATCGGTCACGACAATCCGTGCTCGCAATCAAACCCCTAAATTATTCAATCTTTTTCCAGGGAATATGAAATAAGATTCAATGTGGTACAAAACAACATAATCCTTGCTCAAATTAAGTGTTCAAACACGCATAACCTAACGCTTCTGATTAATCTTACCATTGAATTACAAATTATTTTATTATTAAAAAAATTAACTTCAACATGCTCTCATTTATAAACCTTTCGAAAGTTTAGATTACCTCGTTCCGATTTATTTCAAAAACCCAAATTCTCGGCAAGCCATCCTTCGTTCTCAGTAAGCAGCTCTCCTAATCTTAAAATTACCAAAGTTAACTTTCTCTTAAAAATCGGAGAAAACCACTTCCAGCTTGGGGTCTAAAAAAAGCCTGAAATTTCATAAAATAAGCCAAATTACTGGCGGCGCTAATCAACGCGCCTTAAAAATTATCCTAATAATCCTCCGGCGCCGAGTTCACCTCCGTTATCAGTCACGGCAATCCGGCCGTCTGCCCGCCCGAATCATTCAATTTTCTCCAAACAAGCCGAAAAAAAAAGAAAGCGAGAACCTGGACTCTCGGCGGCAGCAGGAAAACAATAAACCGCGCGACCGCAACGACTGTAAAGTAGCTCTTAAAAAAAAGGGACTCGTCGAGAAAGAGCGAGCCAGCACGCGCGCACGAAGGAAAGAAAAGAAGTCGAGGATGGTGAAAGAGAGGGTTGAGGAGCGAGGTGCCGAAACGATCAAGTGCACCGAGGCTTATTAAGAGGCCCGGGTGTGGCAGTGTGTGTGTTGTGCGGGGGAGGCTCGCAATTTCGATCGCGTGACAACGAAAGTATGAGCGGCCAATCGTTCGAGCGGTAATTTCGTGCCGTTTTATCGCGGGGGTGTATGTACTTTGTGTTTTGCTTTTTTTTAGGGGGTTTGGGTGGTGATTTTTTTGCTGTTGTGATTTTTTATGGGGGAATTGTTTGGGTTTGGTGGGTAAGATGGGCTGGTTTGGTTAATGGGAGATTGAAGTAAATATCATCTTGATGAAATAGTTAAGGCCATTATGAAGAATTTTAATGCAATTGGATCGTCAGTTTGTAGTTTATAAGCGTTATATAAATAATTTAAAAATCAATTTTACTATTAATAATAGGATCTAAAATTGAATAAATCGTTAATAGAACAATTTCGCGTTGCTGTTATCGTTCGTGTTGTGCTAATAGTCTTTGAGATTACTTTCTATTGAATACAAGTTTTTAGTAATAACGTAACAATAGATAAGGTACACAAACAAACTTTAGCCTTCGCAACTACGAAATTACTAGCCCGCATAGACGCGCCACCCCGAAATTCGTTTACGAAGTTTTGATGAGTAGTATTTTCTGTTTAATGACTTAATTACTGCTGTTTTTGCAATGCAGTGAATTTTAACGTCATTAGAATTTAGTAATATAACGGAATTATTGGAATTCGCCAAATTACTATCAATCTAAGCTTAAAATTTAAAAGTAATTAATTAAATATGTAAAAATAGTTTTATATTTTTTTTACTATTTATTTAAAAAAAAAAGTAACGTTAAAGTGTTCTAATCTTTCATATCTAATCCATCTCTGTTTTTCGATATCCGCAAATTAAATTCAACGTTTTTATGATAACTTTTTTGTATTACTATTTGAACGGCTGTTAAAGAGGCTTGATTTAGTTATAGAATGAATTTCAAGAGCTTCGCGCCTATTTAGCTCCGCAGCGATTGTATCTATGGTCCCTTAATGAAAGCGTTATTGAATTGATGGCACATCTGTTCGGTTTATGATTGAAAGTTATGAAGTCGGTATGATTTAGTTTCGTACACTGAACGGTTTTTTAAAAGCCCATGAATATTGTATATTAAAAGTATTGGGAGAAAAGTTGCTGGGAGGGAAATTGAATTTCATTGAAATGTGCTCTCTTTTTTTTTATTGACAATCAAACTTCAATTAAAAGTAAAACAATTCTTCGATATTTTATCTGCTGAATCATGAATGCCGAATAAATGTTTTGCAATCAATTAACCGTTACATCCTCACTTATTAAATTTCAATATTAATCATTATTTTTTATCGTTATTGATAAAAACTTCCTCTCACAAAAGTACTACCAACCCTAAAAAAATAAAAACCAATTTTAAAATATAATCACAAAACAACATCATTCATCAAAATTAACAACCAGCATCCCAACATAACCCACCCAAAAAATCGAAAATCCATCTCTCCACCCCGCCTCCATCCCAACATCAGCAGCTCACAGCCGGCTAGGATCAACAACTCTTGTGACAACTCTATGCGGCTGCAGGAATGAAACTCGTCGCGTCTGTCTCCCTGTATAATCGAATCTGCCGGTCGGGGCGCTTGCGATTCTTCGTGCCGGTAATCGAGAACGATTCGGATTCGCGAATCAGCATCGCCGGCGAATTAAGTCTCTCTCTCTCTCTCTCTCTCTCTCTCTCGGTCTCGCTACTGCTAATTGCGCAGGTGGGAGAGGCAGGTGTCGGATTGATCGTGCTCGGGTGTACCGGGCTGAACCTATTTCTCGCGCGCGGCACGCGCCAGCCGAGCAAGCCAGCCAGCCCGCGGATATACGGCCGATCGATAAGGCCCGACTCTTTGAGCTGCATGTGCCTCGCTTCTCTTTCTCTCTCTCTCTCTCTCTCTCTACGTTCTCTCAGTCTGCGCGGGTTCGCCAGCGTTGGAAAGATCGTGGTGGGGTGGTTCGATGGTTTATCGAGGCCTGGGTTTGATGTTGTTTGGGGAGCTTTTGTCGGTCGCTTTGCGGTCTAGATTTAAAGTTGAAAATTAACTTCTTTTTTTTCGAAAGTTTGGTTTTATTATAGAAAGGTTTGTTAAAATTTAAACGAAAGGCAAGCACGTCAGCCGAAAAACTAATAATCCACTGTCGCGGCACGCATGCGCCCCCCGATCCGAATCCTCCTCCCTTTAGACTGGAGAAACAAAGGCTCTGCGCGCCGGCGCGCGCGCAATATAACTCTTGGCAAATTATGATTTAACCACCACAAATAATAAACGAAGCCCGCACAATAGGAGACGCCTCCGCGGCCCCAGGCCCGCGCAACAATGGCAATAATTACAAGCGCAAAACAAATGAGCCGGCTAATTTGCCCTCAAAACTGCACTGAGCAAGCGAAATCTCTCCTGTAATAGGGCAGCCGCTCTCTCTCTCTCCCTCATTCAATATAGAGCGAACCCTTTCGTCTTTATTGTCGCCGCGCGGCTAGCGTGTTTTCCGCTCGACCTTTTCTCTTCCCCCGTTTCGTTATGTATGCGCGTTTGAGTGTGTGTGGGTACGGGTGAGTTTCAGCCCCTCGATATGTATATGCGAGGAGAGACACGCGCGCGTGTTTGCAGGCCGACGCTTTCTTTCGCGCTCGTTCGCTCTTTATTAGGCTTTCATTTGAAGTGTCGTGAAAATTGTAATAAACGCGGCTGAGTGGAGCGGCCACTCGATAGATTGCTTTTTATGGCTAGATCTCGTTAAGATGCCGCTGCGAGCGAGCGAGCTACGCGATTGCGAATTGAGATCGGAGTGTGGTTATTAATGTTGCTGGTTGGGTTATTGCGGTTGTGGCGGGGTGGCTCGTTTGGTGGATGGTAATGATGTAGTTGGGTTTTTTATGTTTACTTGTTAGATGTGCGAGCGAAGTTGGTAGTTTAGGATTGTTGTTTAATTTTGGTATTATCGTAATACGATAGTGTGGATAAATATATTCATTTTATATCTTGTTAAACTATATTTATAATTCAAAGAAAAAATTCAATCAATTAGAGCTGATTTTTAAAATTTCTTTTGAATCTAATTAACTGGTACCTCTTTAGCTTTTTCAATTTGCAATAGTAGAAATCTAGTAATTTTGTTTTATTTGATGAATCTATTTACGAAAGATCTATCGTAATTACGTAACATCGAATTTCAAGCTCAAACACTGTTAGATTTTGTATTTACTATAGCATTGCAATATTCTAAAAAGAAGCCAAATAAATCTTTTAGACATTCTATAAATAAAATCATTAGCAAAAAAATAACTTCACTGCCTTAAAAAAATCATCTCTCTACTTTCCATCAAAATCCACATCAATTCCAAAAACTCCCAAACGCATAACCCACCACTCAGCATTATTCGTCACTAATTAACAAAGAAAAACAATTTCAATCGAATACTTACCAATTACCCATCACAAAACTCCAAACGGAAAAGTCAACCATCCAAACAAAAGCCCCTAACTCACAAACCCACACCACGCTATACACACAGCGGAAACGGAAGAAGCATCAGCGCGACAGCAGAGGCATTAATCGAAGCGCAAAGCTCGCGCCTGCGTGCAATTTGCGGGCGCGAATTAGCCAGGACGACGATTAGCCGGATTAATATCGACGCAAGCCGTCTGGGAGGATATACACCCCTCGTGTCGATTCTCCTGATAGGGCTCCGCGGAGCCCGATGTCGATTGAGACTTTCTGCAGCTGCACGACAGTTTTATTGATTCGCGAGATTGGCGGAAAATATTTATGAGCCCTGTGAGCTAGATTTTTCGTTAAATTGGGGCGAAGGATTTTTTTTTATTGGGAGCGTGAACTGCGGATATGTGTTTGATGTGTGAATTTTATGTATGGGTGGAAGGTTTTAGTAGTGGGTGAAGTATAGCGTTACGTGCGTTGTGAAAGGTAAATAATTTAACGCTGAATGATTTATCAAGCTCTCGTTTTATTAATTGACAGAGCGCTAGTTTATAAATAAAAAAGTTAACGGTATGCACGTGCATAAACTTTTTTATTTATAGATTATAAATGTAAAAGTTCATGCACGTGCATAGCGTTTTTTAATAAAGAAAAATGCGCGCGCGCGCGCGGCGTTTGTAGATTCTTATCCGATTGATTTTCGTGAAATAGCTAAACTGTAGTTTCGTGATGCCCTGTAATTAAGCTTCCTCTAAACATGCTTTATTATAAAGTCGAATTAAGGCTGAATTGTATGCATGGTTGTAATGAAATCAGAGATAATATTTTCGGTGATTTATTATGTCTTTATCGAATGGAAAGTCGTGTTTTTAATTCGTTTTATGGGAATAGGAAATTTATTGTGTCCTTTAAATTGGTATCTTGAATAATTCTCTGATTTAGATATTTGTTTAAGTGGGCCGTTTCTTGAATCAGCCCTAATTTGATATACGCGAAGATAGTGTGTGGGCTCTTGGGCTTAAATTCAAGTGAATTTATTGTAATTTGTGATGGATGGATTTTAGATTTTACCGCGATATTCATTATAAACTTAATTGCAATTGTTTACCACAAAGTTTACCAAAAAATGACGAATCAAAGCTAAAAACCAACTACATCGAAAATACAATTTGTCTAAAATCGTATAAAAAATCACTTTCGAGTACAAAAGTTTACATCCTGCATCCAATTTCCACTTTCGCACAATAAACACATAAACAACAAACGAAACATTTCTATTGCAATCCACCAAATTCACAACTCACCCTCCAAACAAACAACCTCCCTTACAATCTAAAACGCATACTTTCCCAAACCAAAACCTCAAACTTCCAACTCCATCCAAAAAACATCTCACAACCAATCCGTCAAATTCCACACCGACATCTCTGTTACACTCCCCTCCTCCACCCACCCTTACAAAATAATTCTCCCAACCCAACCCTCCCACACATCAAGGCATATACACATACAGAAAAAAAGCCAGTTCCCTCGGCAAAGTTAGCCGCAGCGATGCCGGCCAGAGATACGCCAATAAAGCGCGCGCACGCCAGCGAACAATTAAATTATTAACCGGCGACGATAACGAGCAGCCCGGCCGATTACTATTATAATGAACCTCACCTCCCCTTCTGCTGCAGCGCGCGCGCGTGCGAGAAAAAGGAGAGGAAAAAAAAAGCGAGCGCACGGGGGGGTGGGTAATAACGCGAGGCAAATTATGTGGAGGAAGCGGAGGGTAAGAGAGAGAGAGTCTAATGAGTTTTGCGAAGGAACCGGCTAAAATGCCCGTTAAATTGAATTGATAAGGGGCCGAGTATGTGTGTGTGCGAGGGTGGTATAATGCGCGAGGAGTGACTTATAGTTTTTGTGTACGCCGAGGTGTAATGCAAATTAGTCTGCCGCCTAGGGGGGGCTCTGAGCTGCATCGAGATTGAACTTTGTGTACACACGATTAATGGATTGTTAATTTATTAAGCGCTGGTAGAGTGGCTTATCCTTCGTTTTGTTTGATTTCGCGATCGATCTGCTGTGTTTGGGCTAGCTGGGTTTTCGGAACGTGGAGAGGTTTTAGATAAGGACTGAATTAGTTATGCGGGAGATAAGGTTTCCATATTTAATTAATTTTTAAATTAAATTAATCAACCCTTCCATCGCGCGTTCCTATCTTTGTAATGAAGATATTTACCATCAACAACATCAAAACCATAATGAAAATTTTGCACACACCTCGAACAATTTACATAACAGGTACACTCGCACTAATTCCTTAACGCAAATCCCACATCCAAGCTTTCGTCTTAAACAACTCCCCCAACACCGCGCAAAAAGGATCCCAGGTAATTAATAATCCTTTCCCGGAAAAAAAAGAAGTCAGCGCGCGACAAAAGCCCATAACAAAATGTCACGGGTGCAGCGACCCCGCGGAAACTTTATACACACACGTACAGCTCTCCGAGAAGTCGATGACAGCTTAAGAGGCCTTCGCCGCGCCGGAGCTCTTAAGAGGATAATTTTTTTTTCTTTTTACCTTGCGCGCGCCAGTGCCACTTTGACAATTTAATAATTTCGCGCCGAGCCGAGCTACGAATAATCGGGCAACACGACACCGCGCGGCTTTGTATATAGGATGGAAACCCGCGGAATTAATGCAGCCTCGCGCGGGGTTTGATAATCAAGCCGGCTTTCGGGATTCTAGGTAGCTACGCGCTTAATTTTCGAATCTTGCCGCCACGGTTTATAGTTCGAGATTGCGTTTTAGGCCTGCGGGTTGAATTAAAGAGAGAGTTTCGATGCGGCTGGGAGTAAGAGTAAGCTTGCTGAACACAATGTCTTGTTTACCGAAGATTGCGATGACGATGATAATACACTCTCCATCAACATGACCGATAACAGCCGCGTGTATTTACAAAACGCTCGGTTATTCCGCTGTTCTTTGCCTGTAAGAACCGTCAAACCCATAATAAGCGAGCACGCGCGGAGAAAAGAAGTATAAAAAGCAGATGCTAAGAGGAGACAAACAAGCCGAGTCCCCATCAAAGATCTCACTCCGCGGCGCGCACCGAGGACTAATTCTGTAATCCTCTTTGGTCGCGCGGCTCGCTGAGCCATCTGAGATGTGAGGTATATATAAGAGTGTATGTGTATAGTCGCGGCTCTTTTCTTCGCTCGTCGTCGACGCGCTTACACTTTGGAGTCTCTTAGGTGTTTTTGTTTGATGCTGAGTTTTCGCTTGGTTGTATGGTGAGAATGGATAGGAGTCGAGTTTGTGAGTTGGGGTTGATTTGTTGTATTGTTATGGTTTTTTGGGAGGGGAGGGTTATGGATCTAAACTTGTATAAAATTACTTTATTTTATTATTATGGTAAGAATTTTTGATTGATAATAATTATACTTACGAAACCTTATATAATCTAGTACATATGATAGCATTAATCTGACGGTATTATTAACGCGATAGAATGCGCCTTATCACCTCCATATTAAACGAGTGCGCGAATACCTTCTAAAATTTTTTTTCTTCTCCATCAAGTGCGAACCATCTACTAAACCAATTAATCTATAATTACACACAAATCGCAAAATGTTCTTATAATTAATATAATCACAGCGCGCTCTAAAAGCGCGAGCCATTAATTTAATACGAAACCCAGTCACTTCTTCGAAAGAGAAAAAAAAATTAACTTTTCCAGCAATTCACGTAGCCGTCCGTTGCGCGCGGCGTTAGTCCGCTATACACCGGAGGTGCGGTGCTAAAATTTTAGTAGTCGATCGAGGAAAGAACCGGCGATTAATAAGCTGTCGGCCTAGCTTCGTTCGTTAATCTCGCGCGCTGGGCCTTTAGTCTCGACAGTTTTACCCTCGTTTTTCGCCTTTCATCTTAATATTATTAATCCGTTCTTGTACTTATCAATTACGTGGGCTTAGGATGTATTACGGGGAAAAATGTTTCTCGGATCGCTTAATAAAGATATTGCGTGCGATAGTTGAATATGGATTTTTGCTACTGTTATTATATTGTGTTACGTAAAAATATTTTTACAATTCATTTACGTTATTTAAGACACTATATATGGAAATTAACTTTTTAAATTGTCAGAATTTCTGATACAAGTAAAAAGGTTTTAGTTTTTTCTTACGTAATAGGATTTAAATTACAAATAATTATATAGGAAACATCAATGATAACTGACCATTTTAATATTAACCAGTCTTCTCTCAGTTTCGCCATCAATCAATATTTATTAAAATCTCTTTAATATAAATCATCTTAATAACCTCCAGACTAAAAACGTCACAAATTACAAATTGCACGCACATTCAACTTTTGAATCCTTCTCATTAATTACATCTTAAATAACACTAACCAACATCTTAAAACAAAAGCCACGAAACACGTGTTCCATTGCAAAAATCCTCATTCAAAAACCCATTAAGCCTAACAGGATCCAGATTAAAGATAAAAAAAAAAACAATTAAGAACAAAAGAAACACCGCTAAACGGGCCCGCTTCGAAAAGTAAACCAAGCTCGTTCCCTCTCGCTTCCAAATCCTCTCATCACCCTCGAAAAACCCAAAATTAACACCTCCCCAGACGCATAACAAATTCGTGCTCGCTAAAGCCGACTAATTACCGGCTTCCTCTCGAAAGCAGCGAGCTTAATCGCACCTGCGCGCGCGCTCCTCCTTTTTTTTCCTCTCTTTCTCCCCCTTGCCTCTCCCACCACTCCGCAGCCAAAGACGCCGGCGGGGGAGCATCGCGCGCGAAGTAGCCTTAATCGAATGAGCTCGAGCGAGCGAGTCGATGATAATCTCTTTTCTTACTCGCTCGCTGCTATCTTAATTCATCGGCTGCTCCTGCGCGTAATGTCCCGCTCTGTACACTGTCATCGTGAGCTGAGAGCCGGTGAGAATGAAATTTTTGATGATGGATGAAAATGAGAGAAGGTGGTTGGGTTATTGTTGGACTTTTCGCTTTGGTAGCCGAGGCAATTAGATCGGGGTTAGATTAGACAATTGGGAAACAAGCGAGCGCTAAGTGCGTGTAAATAGAGAAGGCGCGACTGCCGTCTGGGGCGAGTTCTTTTGTATGTAAGGTTTCTCCTGATAAAGTAGGACTGAATTAATGTTAACTCGGCGCGTTATTGTCATCGTCGTTTTCTCAATGTTAAAAGGTAAATATTACGTTAGGTATGCGGCATTACGCGCAGATAAATGCCGTTCAACCCGCTTGCGCGGCGAGGGGCAAATAAAGCAGCTGGAAATTAATGCTGCACTTTCGAGCTATCGATTAGACAAGCGGTAGACACACTTAAAATTCGCCTTATCACGTAAATACTTGATTATCCATTTTCAACCTCGCAGGCCCATCCAAAACCAGTATACACATATCCAGCCGGTCCCGCATCCGACTTAATTTATACTAATCGATTCCCGACAGCCGACGCCTCGAAAAAGGGAGAACGCGATATAACCAAGAAAGAGACGAGCAGAAGCAGCAGCCACGGGTGCATACCTCTGAAAAGCCAGACAATGTACTCAGCGCGCGCGAGCGTCAGACGGAAAAATCGAAAAGTCGAGCCTGTAGTGCGCGCCGCTCCTCGGAGATTTCGCTCTTATCGCCGCCTCACGATCGCAACCCATTAAGAAGCCTTCTCCCACCTCTCACTCGAAATACACACACACATGCACGCACCCTGAGCTCTCGTCCATTATCCTATCTCGGCGTGTCAATCTCCTTAAGTAGCCGTACAAAAGCGCGGACTCTGCGTTCACAAGTCGGCGCGATAGCCGATCTCCGCCTTTCGATTTTCCGGCCTGCTACCTGCGCGCTCGCCTCTCGGCTACGAATATGTGTAACAGACGCCTTTTTGCTCGGCCGAGAGCTAAGCTTGCGTCAGGCCGGTATACGGCTCAATTGGAAAAGAGTAATTGAAGGCGGCTCGGGACAGGAAATTACGCGCGGATATGTATACAAGAGTGCGCGTGTGTTAAGCGGGTCGTACTGTTTCTGGGGCCTTTTTTGTATAAGCTGCGTTGAGAAACGGGCCTCGCGTTTCCTTTTTTTGTTTCTCGCGTTGTTTTAATCCTGGGGCCGCCGAGGAATGGTTGTCAATTCTTATAAACACATTAAGATTCCGTTGTCAGAAAATTGATACGCGGGCAAGGCGTCGAAGCTGCTTTTGACACTTTTAAATCTCGGCCGGTGGGATTAAAATGTTATTTCACGAAATGCTCTCGGTTTCGTTATTCTCGGTTGATTTACATATTTTAAGTAAATACGTTGAGAGTTACTGAATGGCTATATCTGTAATTGTAAATCAATTTAGTTGAGATGTGTTTGTTTAAATGTTGTTGGGAGTGGTTTTTTATTCAATGTTAATTAAATCTTCTTACATTAAGTAACTAATGGACGTCGTAAATGATGCTTAAGCCATCGAGTTTTATAGAATATATTCAAATTAATGCGTAAATCCGGCTTCGTATAATCTGAATACTTTTGACGGAACGTCAAAGAACTAGAGAAACATCGATAAATACGTAATTTAATTATATCTTTCTGACAACATTAAACTCCGCTCCTAATTCACATCAAACCCACACACCAGCATTAAACCCACCTCACAACCCAAAAATTACAAAAATTCAACGCAACCTCAAACTATAAAAAATTACGAAACATTGCCCAACAAAAATTTCACAAACCCCCAGCAATCAAAAACTCCACCCATACCTACCAAATTTCCACAGCCATTAACAAAAGTCCGCTAAAAAACTAACCACACCTCCGCTATTAAAAACCCACTCGACGGCAAAAATTTTCCTCCCATAAATTTCCCGAGCGCTCGCGGATATAACTCAATCCAACGGGGCACTAGAACAAAAAAAAAAGCAGGCGACACACTCGCGTGCGAAAAGTGTAAGGGACGAGCCTGGGCAAGTGCGCAACGCTTTATGTGCATAAAGTGAGAATTTCATCGCGAGACAATCGCGCGGCTGGGTGTATGCGCGAGCGAAACTAATTAATGCAACGCGCGCGGGCGCGTATATAGGTGGTACCTGCAGGCACCGGCACGGCCATTACTCACGCCGATAATAACTTCGCGTGGCTGCGCGCTGGTCACCCTTGCGCTTGGGGGGAGACTGAAAAAGCTTGAGAATCAATTATACGCGGGGTGGTAGGTTGGACGAGCGTTTTTCTGTTGGTTTGTGTGTGTGCGTTGTGTTGCGTGAGTGGCGCGATGTTGGGAGGAGGTGATTTCAACGTGGCGTTTGGATTGTTGAGTGGGTTGCTGGATTTTTGATTTTTGGTTATGGTGAGGTTTTGTTGTTGCGTTGACTTTGGGTATTGCTTTGAGTTATTGGTATTGGTGGGTAGGTGCGGTGCAGTTATTATAAATGTGTTTTTAAAAGTGTGTAAATTGAAGTTAATTTTATGGTAATGCATCACTATAATGATTGTAATTGGTTGTGAGTAGAATATAGTATGACTGTAAGAAAATAAAACATTTTTTTTTTCAAAGTGAACTAGCTGTTTGTATTTCAGTGATAGAATATTGATTAGTTTTATTTAATTACACAAATTAATATTGATTGAATGCACGTTTAATTTGCGTAATTACTGGAACAAAAAAGACTGACATATTTTATCCGACAGTAGAAAATTAAATTCTTTATTAACATTTAATTTCTGTTTACGATGAAAAAGTGCACTCAAAGTGCTTTAATTAACTTTTATTCATCGAAAGATACGCTTTTTATTGAGGAAAATTAAATTAAAATTTAATTTTATCTAAAAAAAATTATAATGCTGGAAATAAGTAAAAAAGGTACAAAAACCAATACATATTTGATATTACGAAAACATTGACTGAATATCAAATTCTCCACGAATATTCCCAAAATATTCCCTGAACATTGCACTACCAAAAACCTACTTAAAACCAAAATTAAAACTACCCACCAATAAGCAACACCATAATTCCCAAACCTGCCAAACTAAACACTCCAACCAATCGCACCATCTCCAACTCCTTAAATCACCCTCCAAAACCAAGACCAAACCCCCATCCAAGTCTCTCTCCAACACACCTCCTCTCTGCATCCCTCCCTACTCCACCGCCTCGCAGAAGCCCTGTGTATTCACAGGGGCGGTGGCGGGCCATTATTGATTGTTGTTGATAATTAACCGGTACAGACGCGTCAATCACTGAGCCCGCTCGCACACGCCTATAGGACTCAGGCGGAGTTATTAGGCTGTTGGTTAGCGCGAGCGCGCGCGCAAAGTTCGCGCAGTTTCTCTCCCTCCCGGCTGTATAGCTGGCCCGATTACCTTCCCACAATTCGATCTAATGCACCGAGAATGCCGGCGATACTAGGAAGGTTAATTATGCAGCTAATGAGACTCTGAATATACGCGCGCGCGCGCCTGGGCTTCCGAGTGAGAGAGACTGGGCTGAATTTCGGCCCCGTCGTCGTCGCCGGCGCGATGGAATTTATTAGAGCCCCGGAGGCAGGAGATGAGGATGCCACGGTAATTGCGAGACTTGTGACGCTTTATTAATCTCTTAACGTGCTGGTGATTCGGTGTGGAGCAAAATTGAGATGTAGTGTGTAAGGGAATGTTTTTTGGTGGGTGGCTTTTAGAGGAAATATTTCGATATTGTTTTTCTTTGGGTTTGGAAGACGGATGAGAGATAGCTGGGAGGTATTAAAATTACCGAGTATTCAACAAGTAATACGCAGCGCTCTGATTTCAGGCAGTTAAAAACACTCGGCAACTTCCTGCATAGCATTTTTTGAGCCTTTTATCAAGATAGCTTTTATTATTTCAAATAAACCGGGCTGTATATCGAGTTCCGAGAATAATTATTATCAAACATGATTGCGCTCGTTAATAGCGATGCTATCGCGCACCGGTAATGGTAGAAATATAAGGAAAACGTACTTTTACGATCTTAATTCCGTACATATGTAGATATTGATTTGAATTACGAACAATGCTGAAATAACCTTATCTGCTCGAATCCTTCTTTTATGGAGCGGAAATTTAATATTAAAACGCGATGCATTACACTGGAAATATACCCAATTTGCTCTTATTAAATTACATATACAAACCTACAATTAAAAACGGTAAGCAATAAAATGAAAAAAAAAATTAATTAAAATTTTCAGGCGAGAGCAGTTGCAATTCTACGGGCGGCGGAAGCGACGACGAGCAGGGCGGCGTCATCTGTCCATTAGACGACAGTCCGAGCAACAAAAAGAAGCACCGGCGCAACAGGACGACCTTCACTACTTACCAGCTGCACGAGCTCGAGCGGGCCTTCGAGAAGTCCCACTATCCGGACGTCTACTCGCGGGAGGAGCTCGCGATAAAAGTTAATCTTCCGGAAGTTCGCGTGCAGGTTAGTAAACTTCATTTTCATTCTATTAACTAATGAGGGATTTTGTTTTTTTCTTATTTGTTTGTTTATGCATTGTCTTATTTAGAGTTTAGAGAGAATGATAATTATGAGTTCATTAAAAAATACGTTAAAATAATCTGATGGAAATATAGTCTTTTAAAACCAATAAATTTTCAAACCAATAACACTCTTAAAAATTCCAACGATATAAACTTTAACAAACCATCTTATCATCCCTCCACTAGCGCTCCACCTTTCCTATCCTAGCTCTAGAAATCGCAGCCTGAAAATCCACACACACATAGACACACGCAGCCAGAGCGCAAACTACCCTCTGCTACAAAGTAGCAGTGCACGAGCCAACGGCGGCACGGCTAATGGCGTCGTTTCCGTGCAAACAATCGACGCGGCAATCGCTGCTGGCTGACGCCGCCGCCGTCCGGGGGCCCGACGTATTAAACTAAATTAAATTAATTATGTGCGTGACAGCGATAAAACCGCCGCTGCAGCCGCGGCTCTCGCGCTCTCAGACTACTTGCATGCGACGACGCATCGATTAGACACACATTGCTACAGCCCCACACACACAGGAACGAAGCCCCCCTTTTGTATGTGCCGGCCGGTGCGACCGATCGCTGCTCTCCGGCAGTTCAAACGTCAAATTAACTTATTCACGAGAGTTGGCCTCTCGTTGTACTCGCACACCTTCGACGTGTGTGTGTGTAGACGCACGCGTCTGGTATCGGCCGACGAATCGAACTTTGCACACTGCGAGCCTGTTTTCGGCTGCTTTTGGGAGAGAGAGAGAGAGAGAGTTGAGTGTGCTATGGGTATCGTTTAGACATCGATCGGCTGTTTGAGGCTTTGCTGTTTTGATTTTCGAGTTGGAGCTGGGTTTGAGGGCTGGGATTTAGAGAAGACGTGGAGTGTTGATTTTAGTTATTTAGATGGACATTGTTTTTTTGATTCTAGAGTGTTTTACGGTTTGAAATATTGATGGAATATCATACTAATATTAATGGAATATCGTACTAAATTAAACTAAAGTAAATTTTTTACAAACAGAAAAATTACTCTTTTACTGATACTAAATTCTGAAAATCCTTTGTTTTTCGTTCAAACGCAATTAGTCAGGCCGAGCCTATATAAAAAAGTACAATAAATGCACTTTTACGACATTGTATACGAAGGTGCACAAAGGAGATTTGCGTCAGCTCTCGCCCTACACACTGTATAAAAATCGCGTGCGCCAGCAATTTAAAATTATATTTATTCGAAAGCTAATTAGAGCCACGTGCGCCGACGATTTAATTATTCACTTTACATTAACAGCGCCCAGCCTCGCGCTCCTATGTGTGCGAGTCCCCCTGCAATTTTCCGGAAAACCAATAAAATCGATGCACAAATATAAGTACCCCCACTCCCGAACCAGCATATAAAAGTCCTTTGAGGCCGGGGCTGTAAACCTGCAGCCTCGCCCGCTCCAATCCGGCGCTCGCGCGAAAATCGCAATTAAAATGTTTAATCGCGTAGCGGGGCGACTTTTTCCAATTTTCCCCCGAACTTGTTTCCGTTGCCGTGCCCGCAACGGCAATCCTCGGGAGACTTTTTCCAAGCGCCCGCGCGCCAGTCCGCCAGCGCTGATCTAATCCCTTAAGCTTATTAGAGTCAAGGAAATAAAAAAAAAAGGCTAGAGAGAAGTAAATCCCTGGCAGCGGCGTAGATTGTTAGGTCGTGTGGGGGATCGGAGAGAGAGAGGGGCTTTGTCATTTTTTAATTGATCAGATTATTGAAACACGAGCGCTAATCAATCTCTTTTCCGCAGTAACGAATCGTGTTTTTCTGCCGGCCCCGGGAGCCCTTTATTAAGGCGGATTTCGTTGATTTGGGTGAGTGGCTGAATTGTGGCAGTGCGCTCGGGCTGCTTTATTTATGACGCTGTTTGGTGCACTGATTTCATTAAATTATAAGTCTATTTAAATCTTTCGTTTGTTTTATATAAATAGGATAAGTTTTTTTCGTGAAAATAATTTTTATTAAAGTAATTTAATAATTATACAATTCATTTTAATAAAGTAATTTAATAGTTTAAAGTTTTATTTTATTGGCACACGCGCGCACACGCGCGAGCCCTCTGGAGATTTCGCGGCAACGTCTGTCACGAGTCGCGTAATATCAAATTTTCGCTCGCCGGGTAGACATCTATGTGATCCAAGCGATGCGTAATTTGGTCTGGATGACATTGTGCGGATGGCTGTGTTGACCGCGTATCGGTGGCCCTTGTACCGCGAGTCAATTAATTCGCTTATTGTAACTACGTCTGCGGTTCTTGTTGGGTTTTGGTGCAGTGAGTTTTAATAGATAAAAGGATTTTTTGTATTTGAGAATATTTATATTTTTATTTAAAAAGACAGCTGTGATGCAATGTAATTTATTAAATAATTTTTATATCCAAAAAACAAAATTTTAAACTACAACATCAACTTGTTCAGAAAACTTCAGAATGATAGACTAAAACCTCGCCTTCCTACGCCAAGCAGACTTAAAAAGAGACTTCATGTCACAGAATCACATCTTAATTACACCTAATCGTGGAATTAACCCCACCTTTCAACTCACAACTCACCTCAACCTCTCCTCAATCCCAATTTACAAACAGCCTCATCAAATCCGTTTAACCACCCACCCAATCCTATCTCCACCATCCGATCTCACCACTCCACCTTAGCGCCGTCCAAACTACGTACGCACGATTATTTAACTTGGAATTAAAGGCAAACTATGCCCCTGCACGCTCGCATTTTCCCCTCAGGTATACCCTCACACACATATCCACGTACGTAAAAGCCAACGGCGCTCGCTTGCTCGCCATTATGCTGCATTATACTGTAGCTAACGGGGCCCGAATGGGGGAGAGGCTCGCGTCACGCGAGAGCCGGAACTGCGACTCTGGATGTTAAAAAAAAAAGAGCGAGAGAGCTGGACGCGCGCGTTATAATGCGAAATAGGCTGGCTAATTCGACGCGGCTGTTACGTAGGTATACGCGGAGGTATTGAATCGATATCACGCGAGAGCGCGTGGCGATTGTGTCTTTTGCGGAGTGTTCGATTCTATTGTTGGCTTGATGCGGGATGGGATGAGTTGATTGTTTTGCAGTTTTGAGTGTATAAGAGGGAGTTGTGATGGTTTGGTGATTGTAATGTCTTTTTCATGGCGGCTCTTTTGTTTGGTTAATTGGTTAGATTTGTGCTGGAGAAATGATTTTCAGTAATTGGTCGTAGTGGTAAATGGAACAAGAGAAGAGTGAGCTGATGCTGTTTAATTTGTAGCTTGTTAAGGATTGATTAAAATTTTTTTTAGTGTGTATCATAAATTCTGAGAATTTTAAAAGTTTATTGTAAGTAGATTGTAATAAGTATATCAAATTTTAGTATAAGTAGTATTTTTAAACTCATAAATAGTTTACTTTTATAAACATTGGTACAATAAACCGTAAAAGAGTTGGCACGTTGACATTTCAATTTTCTTTCCTCTTTTACAGTATAATTTATTAATCAAGGTTGCTATAATGAAGCATCTTAACAAATTAAAGACTCATCATATCAAAATACGTTATGCTGCAACATTACCTTATTTTATACGGGTTATGCGGGCTCTATCAACGTTCGGTGAAATATAAAATAAAAGTTCGTTTTCGTTTAAAATTTAAACGTATGTTTATTAAGATATTAATAGATATTAGTTGAAAAAATTTACATAAACGTTCAATTAAAATTTAAATGAAAAAAGAACATTTCCCATAATTTATCAAAGATTGCCGGAGCTCGCACAATTTGTTTTAATGTCTAGAATTATTTCGAGCTACTTTATTTTTAGTTACAAAGGAGCGATGTCATGATACTTTGCCTCATATGTTCCATTGGTAAATGAAATAGCTAGTTCTACCATTTACAATAATTTTAAGCAAAGGGTTATAAAATTTTGTAAATACTAAAAAAAAACAATTTATTTGCTTAATTTATATGCATATTTTGTAGAAGTATTTATGTAAGAAAAAATATGAATTTTCTATGTAATCGCTTTTCAAAAAATCTACACAACTAAAAATCACTTCTTTCGGTCACGCTTAAGTATAGTGCTGTTTTAAATTAGAAAGGATGTCTTATATTTGG
>UELX01002282.1:0-32605 GCA_900480035.1 Eupelmus urozonus
GTGGGGGAACGAGTGAACGCGTCAAGCTGGGGAAGGCGCACTATTGAGAGGTGCACTATTCGGAGGTTGGACTGTATGTATATATAACTCCATCGTACCATTTTCTGTGAGAGTTCGTTTTAAAGGTGACGAACCAAGGAATTTGTATTGAAGGGATACAATTTTTTTTATTCAGAAGGACTTTTAGTTTTAAAAATATAGTTTAATTTCTGATTCGAAATTCAGCATTTTACAATTTTTAACTAACACCATTAAATTATGATTGAAGTTGTCGTTTGTAGTATTTTTCTTTAGATAAATTTGGAGGAATTATTGATATTTGACGAACCAAGAATGTTACTAGTTTCAGTTAAATTTATTTGACTACGTTTAGGGAGATTTTCTACTCTTCTTTTCAAAACTATATCAATACGCATATTAATTGAATACAGTATTATCAATGTAGATTACAAGTAGATAAGAAGTCGACAAATAAATTTAACTGAAACTGGTAACATTCTTGGTTCGTCAAAGATCAATAATTCCTCCAAATTTATCTACACACCATTAAATCTCGAAAAAATTATCAAAAATAAATGTTGTAACAAAATTTTTCAAAAATATATTGTATGTATTAAAACATTCCACTTTTCAAATATCCTATTAAATTCATCCTTGCTTACATTATCGATCTATTAGAAGATCAGCATGCATACAATAACATTCAAACAAATCGGTCTTAAGATAAGTGCTCATCAAACATGTAAGGTGTGGTAGAAAAATTCCAGCCATCCTTTCTTTCCCGCATCCCTAATCCCATCCATAACCGCAGCTCGTCTCATAAAGCAACAATAGGGATAATGCCCGAAATTGGTACTTTCCCACGTCTCGCGGCGCTTATAGCATAACGATGCTCGGATTTATACATGAGATGCAATGGGCTTGAGAATTCATGGCGATCGCGCGGAAGCTGGAGTGAGAGAGATGCCACTCGGTGGGCGCGCTCGCCCGGGCCAAACAAACGAGCATTAACTCGGCCGCGCGCTGCTGCACGTGTTCTCTTCTCGCCCATTGGCCTGATAATGTTCTGGACACGCGCGCAACAACCGGTGTTAGCGTTAGTGCTGCCGCTGCGTGCGGCTGCGTTACTTGCGGTTCGGCAAAGTACGGCTTTGCGAGAGGTTCTTTCGGCTTTGATGTCCACCTGTGAGCCGACGTCGTACTGCTAACCGCGTGTCTTATCGAGGCTGTACTTCTTATATAAGATTCTTCTGAGTATGAACATCGATTAGGAAATATGTAGCTGAAACAAATAATAATTTCAACATTTGGTTTTTCATTGTAATATTTAGTAGGTACAGAATTATTATTAGTAGACATAAAGTTAAGTAATAAAAATGTAACACAAAATTCCTTATCACAGTTTTACTTTTGCGCTCATTTTTCAAAGTTTCCTTTGAACTATTATAACTTTTAAAGGAAATAAGTTTTTCTGTTTCTGCAAAAAACTAATGAAAACTTTTATATCAAGTTCAATTTTTTAACCTAAGAGATGTAACTTCTGTTTCTATAAGCTGATTTATTTACTTTTAAAAAGTGGTATCTTTTTCCAACATTTTCGAACCCTAAATCTAAAATTGTGTATAACTCGGATTTTTCATGCTAGTAGTGTCTAATATTCCAGCTTTCTTAATATTTATACATCTAAAAACACATGCCATAGTTTGATCTGAATCCATGATCTAAAACCTTGACACTCTTATAATGAGAGATTACGATCCTAATAAAGTATCTGAAGATTTAAAAAATGAAAAATGACAGTAACCTTAGAAAGCTTGAAAACGTAATTACGATATAAAAGCATCGATCATTCCATAACATTTTCCTACGCATTCACCTCGCCACTCTCTTCTTACTACAACACATGCGTAACTTCTCCTCAGCCGGCTCTACCATTCCTACCGCGCATCAGAGAGCCCGTGACGCTAATGACGAGGAGTCTCCGGGCACACGCATCCAAGCCTGCCTAGAGCAGTGGCGGCGCGCGGAGCCTCTAGAGTAGCGGGTGGGGAGCTGTAAACGACCTAAATTACATCGTCAACATATCCTGATGCGAGAGCGCGCAGGAGAGCTCGGGCGCAGCGAGAGGGAGCGAGAGAAGAGAGAACGGCAGGCAAGCGTGCGTGCCTGCATTTACGGAACACTTTATCGAGTAGAGTAGTAGTCAAGAGAGGGAGAGAGAATTCAGCCAGCTCGCAGCGGAGGTCAATGACGGCGGACGGACATGGCTGGCTAGCCGCGTGGCCTCGCCGGACCAACACGAGAGGGAGAATTGAAACCATTGAAAGCGGAGGCTGCTGCTGCTGCTGCTGCTTGCCAAAGTGCAGCCCGCGACCTAATTGGGAAATCGGTATGAACGGAACGCAAGAAATTTCAAACGCGAGGGAGGTTATGCTTAGGTATATATACCTTGTCTGCCTTTCTCGATCTGCAAGCTAGTCTGTGCGTGGCTTTTGCTTCTGTGACGCTTGCCTTTTAAGAGTATTACGGCTTTTGATTCGCATGACAATTTCGAGTTGCCGGGAGGTGCGCATCTTACAATGGGATGGTTCGAACAATTGATGATGGCTTGAGTTTGGGTTTACGTGGGACTATGATTTAAAGCAGGTGCTCGGCTGATGGTTTAGGAACTTTTGATTCCGTTATTTTGCAAGTCTGTTTCTAAGAAGGTAGCTTGCTCGATTCTCCTTATTTATTACCGATTCCAGAAACTTTGTTAGTTCAACAAACTTTATCCATATAGTTTTGATGCACTGGAAAAACTATGAATATTCACGTTTGGTTCTTTCAGCTTTTAATGAAACGTATTTTCATTGTCAATTTAATAATTAAAGTCAAGGCAAAACAAAATTGGATGAAATTTCACGCGACAATGATTTTATTATTACGCACTTTGCATGAGACTACTTTATGCAATTTTTGTTCAAGGTTCATTTAAATCCAGGGGAATAATTAATTTGTTTATAATTCGATCTCCGATAAATATATAGACAAATTTATAGTCGTTCCGATAAACTTTACTCAATTTACTAATTAATTTACTGATATTAATTAAATTGAACTATTTTAGTTTAAACAACTGTTATTTGCATAATACCCATGGAATGACATTTGACTCAATCAGAATTAGCACCATTAACTTTTTAAAGTTTGAATCTTGCTACAACATTAACAATTTAATCATAGTAATTACTGACCTAATATTTTTCTCAGTGGTTCCTTTAATTTTTCGAAACGCTGGAAACATCAAGTTTGAAGAAGCAGCTGGGGCAGAAGCGGCGGCGATGGCAGCTACTCGAATGAGTGAGAGACTACTTTTCCATTAAAAAAACATTGAGTCTTTCAGGCTAACTGAATTTCTTTTAGAACTTATAATCAAGAATTCCAGGCTTTTTTGTTGGCGAAACCGTCAAAGTTTTCCAAGTCTTATTACGAGGATATGCCTCTCTTTTTCTCTTCTCCTTCTTTGTAACTAGTAAAAATCAGAATGTTATGAAAAGTCAACATCTCATGACTACTGTTGTTACTAGCGTGCAGTCGGTGTTAGTCTATGAAATTTTAATACGTTAATATTATGTTAGCTACCTAATTTTTCTTTATAGATAGTAAAAACACAGTTGATGTCAGCCCTATCAAGCAGTTTTTTCCTAAAAACATTTTAGTACACCAAGTAATTGAAATTACCAGCGAGTATTTTTCTTAACGTTAATTTAAACTTTAAGAAACTCCATCTACCTCTGTATCTACAGACCTCCAATCCGAAATAAAGGTTCGAAACTCGAGCGATCCCACCGCAGAATAGCCACGCTAAGCGAATCCACGCACAAACTCAAAACGCTGTTCCCGACGCCCCGTTTTTTTGTTCGCCCCAAATAGTGATTTGGCACGTGAAAAAACAAATATCCCCGTGTGATTGCGACCGCAGAGTCTGTCGCTCGTTCGGCTGCTCCCGCTACGCGAACCTAGCTGCAGGAATGCATCGCAAATTGCACCGAGAGATAGTAGAGTGCTCTCTCGGGTAATTGGATTTTCCGAATACTCGGAATACGCGGCTCTCTCCCTCTCTCTCTTTCGTCTTCCTTCGTGGCGGTGGGGAGAAAGAGAGGATCAAACCTCGATTATCCGAAGCCGGCTCACTTGCCTTCTCCTTTCTCTCTGCGAGCGTTCGTTTCCATGTTTCTTCTTGACCGTCTCTCTTCGGGACGGTCACCCTAACTTTCGCGCTCTCCCTAGTTGGTGTGCGTGCCGGGACTGGATTTTCGTTTTTTTTTTGCTTCGGCGCGCGGTTGGGGATAATCGATAACGCAGCCAGTGATGGGCTAATGTCAGATGAATCCGAAGATTCTCTCTCTTTTTGCTTCCACCCCTGGCTGCTCTCGCCCCTCGACGAGGTCATTCTCACGAGAGTTATAGGAGTTACGAGTTTCCAAGAATAGCTTTTTTCTTTTACCCCGCCGATAAAGAGTCGGGGGGGTTGGCTGTACGTGGCCGGCGTCTAATACTCGGCTTGATTTGTGAGCTTTTTTGCCCTCAAATTAGGTAATGTAATGTGTATTGAGGGACGGCATTGTGGACGAGGAGAGCGCGGCGATTATTGCTTTCGAAATGAGTCGGAATAGGTGTGCTTATTTTTATTAGGTAAGCCAACTCAATTAGAATATAATGTATCAATCCAGTAATTTCTTTAACTTTGTATAACATCAATTTTGTAGTTATTTTTTTTTTCTCGTTTTCAAGACTTAGTAAGCCCAATTAATTTTGGGTAAATAAATAAATATATACAATTTTAGATATAATATTTACGTCAGAAGAATGAGCCAATTAAAAATTAAAAATGAAATAATTATTTTTACACATTTAACAGTATTCATTCCTGAAATAATGTAAAGGTTAAATATGATAAAACTCGTCAAATAGATTACAATAGCACTGTACAACATCAGCGTGAAAATCAGATAACACAATAAGGATAAGTAAAGACGCCATTCATCCGGATCATAACAGGTGCAATAGAGACGTCTTGACACCGAGCCGACTTGTGCAGCGTCATCTTGATATCAGAGCACAAACAAGCGTCTAATTAGTATTATCTTTAGCCGGACCTAAGATTTACATTGCCAGCGCAAAACGTCCAATTAAGGAGCGTACAAGCGACTTGGCGACCTCTTGCAAACTCTATATACCTACACACATACTCCTAGGCGTCTCTATGTATATCCGTAAGACAATGAAGAGTTAGAGGAAGGGTGAAACGTTCACAGGGCTAGGAGAGACTCGTGCAAACAATCTAACGTATTACGAGCCTCGCAGCATCCACGTGCGCGTAAAGTTTTAATTGTCTTCCATTGATATAACGATAGTGCAAGTGCAGAGCCGCAGCGCGAATCCGCAAAACTCCATGATTGTCAAATTTTCGCATATTTCTCGGGGGCGGCTGCGCGTGGCGCGATCGTTAATTTGAAACTCTTTGAGCTGACGCTTTTCCGACTTTCATTTTGGAGCTGTATGGAATTTCTTAAAAAGGAATCCGGTGCTCGCGCTAAATTTAACGTTTTTAATATGAAAAAGCGTTTGTCTCGCGCGATGCTTGCGGAACGTTCAAAGAAGTTTTAGAGGGGAATGATTATATCTAGAGGATCTTTAGATATTATAATATTTCGTCGCCACGATTTCACCTGCAAAGTTTAAAAAAATATATATTTCGCTTTTGAAAAATACGTAGGATGCCAAAATAAGGATTTCAGCAAAGTTCATCGATACTTTTTCATCAGAACGAGTTAGACGTGAAATGCGAGGGGAAAAACGATTTTCGTGTAGTTGAGGGTAACAGCTAGTATTGGCTAGCTTCCTACTCCTCGCGCACCTTTCCGCCGGTATTCGTGTCAGTCTGGAAGCTTTCGCCGAATTCGCGGCTGTGTTTACACGTGTATGCAGCTCCAGTCGCTTTTTCCGGCTTTTCCTCGGAAATCCGGAAGCTACTCATCCGTCAGCGTGCGTTCATACACTGCTCGTTGCGGATGGGATAAAGATTTTTTTTTATTTAAATGCTGTACTACGAAACTTGTTCAGGGTTGAATGGAAAATCGATCGACTGAATGCTACTTTCTTGTACTTGTATTCAAATTATAGATCGGATTCATAATGTGTATTACTTGGAAAAATATACATTGTGATTCGACTTCAAGGTTCACTTACCTTCAGAGCAAACAAAGCAATGTCGTCCATACCGTGTAATTCAAAGAAGCCTCTCCTCCAGCTAAAATTAACAGATACTCTCAACATTAGCTCCTAAGTGAATAACGATAAGTCGAACCAACCTAGGGTAAAAAGCCTCTTTCCTCCCTCCCAGCTTATCTCAGCTGATAAAATTCGGCAGAATTGCGGCCGAAGCCCCAGACTCTCCCTCTACCTCGATCCCCATGCAGATATATGTCATTTAAGCTCGCCTCGTTCTCCCGCGTCCATGCATGTATCAAGAAAAAGGGGGTAGAGGCAGCTCAGACGAGAAAGCGCTTGTTCGCGGGAATAGAAAGAGGCCCTCTCTCCGGGGGGCGCTATAAATATTCGATAACGAGCATTAAACCGCCATAATGTCTAATGCGAAGGAGCCAGTGGCTGCCTTGGGCAAGGCACAGGAGATCGAGCCGGGGCCTTTTAGCTGGATTTATCCCGGTCGCTAAGCGCGGCCTGCTAAGCGATTTTCAGATCCTCAATTATCGGTTATGGTTTCTACGTGCTCCCTACATAAATTCCTGGCCCAATCTATATAACAGCGAGAGCCTGACTGCCTGCCAGGGCTGCCTCTCTCTCCCTATGTACGAGAGCCGGCCGAGCTTTTTCTTATCGCGCACCCAGCCCCCGAAGAACGAGCCGGAGAGAGCTGGCTCGCGATCGATCCCGAGAAAACGTGCGCTCGTTTCTCTCTTTTCTCAACGCTGCTGTGCGTCAAGTGCTAAGGCCACTTTTTAAAGTGAGCATTCGAGCTTGTTCGGAAATGAAACAAGAGGATGAACAGAGAGATGAGAAAAGGAGGAAAAAATATGGGGGAGAGAGAGAGAGCCCGAGCGAAAAGAGGAAGAATAAGAAGAGCGCCGGGGAGAGAGAGGAAGCAAAGTTGCGCCAACTTCTTTCTCATCGTAAAGTTATCCCAGCGGTAATCATAAAGTTGTAGGTACGTCTTATAGAGTTGCGCTCGGCCCCTACTCTCACTCTGCGGTTATCTGGGGATTCGATGCTTTATTTTTCGGCCTCTCAAAAGCACGCGGCCAGTGATTAACGGCCCCGCGTGTGTCGTCAATAATTGCGAGGTGGAAGAGAGGCAAAAAAGGGCCGGCGCTCGGCTGGCGTGACAAGCGCGTGAATATTATATCAGCGGAAGAGAAAAAGGGAGCGGAGGAAAATATATGGGCTCGCTTTTTTCCGGACGAACGAGATTGCCATAGAAAATGTCTCTTTTTAAGTGCCTACCTGCCCGCCTCCTTCTCCCCGCTCTGCTCGTCGCAGATATAGCTGTATTCTAAAAGTAAAGAACACGTTCTCGCCCATTAAGTTTTACGAGAAATGCCTTACTTTACGCTCGCGAGCTTCTCTCTCTCTCTCTCTCCTATATATACATAGAGCCACATATAAGCGCGGAGGTAGGGGTAGAAACGCCAGTAGGCGTTATAGATATAACAACCGCAGAGCGAGCGAGTTACGCTCGGGCGCGCGTAATTGCCTCTCGTAAAGACGAATCGAAGCGCAGGCTCTATTGGAATAAGTACGCCAGTCGGAGAAATCATGCGGATCTCTTTCTTATATAGTATTTTTAATCAGTAGCCGGGGATGCATCGATATACACGCAGATAGTTCACGACTCGTTCGTCCTGACCAGTTTTTTCTTCGCGGTTCGTCGAATAAAAAGTAAATAGCTAGAGAGTGAGCGAGCCAATCCTCGATACGTAGCCGCGTATATATATATAGATACACATAGATTCGGCTGGCAGTTGTTATTCGGGGGGCCCCGATCCATTATTCAAGGCGCATCGCTCGCGCTCGCCTCAGCAGAGGCACGTATACGAATATACAGGGGCGCTCGCTCGCTCGCACAAGCAAGCACATACGGACGAAGACGTTTTTACTGGCAAATCGTCTTGGAAGGCTGCTCTCTCTCTCTCTCGCCTCGAAATACCTGAAAAATGCTCGTTCGCGCATTATTCGACGTGTCTGACACCTCGCTTCGGAGAAGCTGCTTCTTCGCATCTTTCTCGAGCTCTGTCTCTTTATCTGTCTGCATCCCTTAACTTAGATCGGCCCTGTGCATTCTGATGGCTATGATTTGTAGGAAGAAATGGAAATTGTATTTGTCAGCTGCGTCATATGAATTTTATGCATCAACAAAATTACAGCCGAGCGAGAGCTAATTAGCAGCCCTTCCAAACAAAAATATATATAGAGTATCTTCTGAAAAGAACGTATTAAACGAGCGAAGGCGCCGTGTCTTTTACAACTCATCGAAAAGGCATCTCTCCTTTAATTATGCATACACACGCAGCTGCATCAGCAACGCACGGACGCGCTCCTGCCTCGTGAGAGATTCTAAAGGCTGGCCCTGCGCCGGCGCTCCTCGTCAAGCCTGCAAAAGCGACAACGGAAAGAGCCGACGAATACAGTCGCCGTCTAGTTCCGCCTAGCTGCCAAAGAGAAGCCTGCGCCGACGAGACGATGCAATCCCTTTTTGACTTCGTTCTCTCTCTCTCTCCCTTCGCTTTGTTGCGCGGCTCTCTCTTGCTGATGTGCGAAAGAGCGAAATTAAGAGAGCGAGGGGGAGAGACTGACTAAAGTGGCTCGAGCTTGCTGAATTTTCACTATTTTGAGCTAGATGCTGCTGTAATGTGTTTTCTATGTTGATTGTGATATGTTATTTAGTTAATTTTAGTTTGATAAATGCGAGTTTACGCGACTTATTTGGTTTGGTTCGTGCTGCCCTCGGTGTTTGGTATATTGTATTATTTACGCTTGCTAGATTATGTGAGACTTTAGAGCAGGCAGCTCGGGTAATTTCTCAATAATGACAGTAGGATGCAAAGCTTTAAAATTTCACTGCTGCCCGCTCGCGTGAATAAGTTTTCTCTGCTAATGAAGGCACACCTGGCTGAAGAATTATAGTATCGTAAATGTTGCAGATTCCTGTGCGGATCAGAATTGTTTATTTTCTACACACTGTTTTAGCAGCGTTTTAGTTGAATAAACATGCGTAGTTAAAAAAAATAAGTGATAGATGAATGCATAAACGAAAAAAACCTAGTTGGCTGATACAAAAACCGAATAGACAATGAAGTAAGCCCTAATAAGAAGCATTCCAAAATAGCCAACTACAATTTTCGCTACAATAATCACGCGATTACCTACGCACATCAACTAATTAACCCCACATCCAAATTAAAAACGACCAACCGCTAATAATACCCTTCCCAACCAACATAAAAAAAAGTGTAAAAATTCCTCGACAACAAGTGGTCTATAGTTGCGGCCGAGAGCCCAGCAGAGAAGCCTCGCATGAGAAAGATAAAAGAGGGAAAGAAAGAAGACGAGGGGCTGCAGCTGCAGCCTCAAGATGCACTCCTGCGTCTGCCGGGGCTGTATGGTGCTCGAGGGCCGCTCGGGCGCACACTCATTAGGCAGAGCGGGTCAATGAGTCGGGCAATATCTTATATTCTCTCGCGAGCCCGCTCATATATATCCACGCTCGGAGTCACCAGTGCCGGCTTTTTTTACGCGCTCGCGCCAACATTTTTCTTGCGGACGCGAGGGTGGACTGTACCGACTAGCGCTAACGAGCTGTAAGATAAACGGTTAATTAGGGCCGGGCTGAATTGAGGGGGTGTACGTGTAGATGAGCTGGGTCTCTGCTGTTTCGGAGATGTGGATGTAGTTTTTTGTGAGGGCTTGGGGAAAATGATGTGTTTGGGTAGTTTGTAATTAGAGCGGTAGTTATGATATGCTATGAATGCCATTTTCGGTAGGATAGATAGTGAGTTATTAGCGAATTCTCAGGGGAATGCTTGGCATTGCTTTCGATACTCACATTTTTCTTTTAATAGATTTTTATAGAATTTCTTACTTTTCTTCCTTAAAAAAACACTCAATTACTTTACATTTTTTTACATAGTTAATAATAGCTATTAGTAATTCTCAATTTCATACAAAACCATGACAATAATATAATAAGCTTCAAGAAAAAATCTGTACTTTTTGCGAAAACAATAATCTACATTCAATCCGTATCGAATTAAAATCTTTATCCCAAAAAAAAGAGCAAACAAACCAAACCGTCAGCCCACCCAACACTGCAAACACACATCTCCCCAACGGAAGAAAAGAAGCGATAGCCCAGCGACAAATTATATCCGAGCGGAAATCGATTCCGCGTATGCAGCCAGCGTCGCGTTCGATCCGCAGAAAAGAGCCGGCTCTATAAGTATATAAAAGGGACAAGATAAACGAGGAGCGAGGGCCAGCGGAAGAAGAGAGACTCATCACGATGCGGCATGCGGGTCACGAGCCGTTTTTGAAGCGTCCATTCGCCTATTTACCATTCCATTTGTTGCCCCGGCATCGATGTCTCGCTGGCTCTCTATATACTCCGCCGATCTATACATCTATAGGGCGCAACTCGGCTTTTCTTCGTCTACCCGAAGCCGCGCACGCCACTGCGATTTTCTTACTCGCGAGCGAGCGATCTTTATACTCCCCCGCCTCTATAGATTCACTACTTTTCGAGAGTCACCCTCCTGCATGCTCGATTTAACCGAGACATTCTGAGCTGCTGGCTCTTGGAGGAGAGCTGGGAGGGATCAGGCGGATGATCAGGGTGGGTTGTGCGAACTTTAATTCTTGCTGGTGACGACGCGATTGACCTGTTGTTTGTTGAGGAGATAATGGCTTTATGTGTTTTGTTAGGGGTTAAGCTAAGTAGCTGTTTTCTTTGTTTCTCTGCTAGTTGGATGTTTGTTATTGAGCTGAACCTGTAGTCTACTGTATCTAATTCTCAATAAGTTAGTTATATTAGTTTTAAAAATAGAAAAAAATTTACGGTCCAATAAATTCTTCACTTTTTGCTGCAATACATGAAGTTCAATGGGATCAATGTTCACAGAGCTTTAGTCTTTGATTTCATTTTGTGCAAATTTCGCACATATGATAGTCATACATCACTCAATTTTTAAAACACATTTATAACTTTATTACAATTATTATTTCACTATCGTAAAGCTTCATCAGGAATGATGCAGGAACACTTATAATAAGAAAGTAATAAAAAATCATGTCGGCTATCGTATCTACTCAAGTCGTATAATCGTTTTACTTCTGGACTGAATATGAAAAGTTAGCTTGAAGTTTTTAAGCCTCATATGTAATTCGTGCCTTATTGGTAATATGACTTGCCATGATTTATTAGGAAAAATTAATTGAACTATAACATATAACAGAGTTGAAAACAAAACGACTAAATAGAAAAAAGATTACCAAAGTTTAAACAAAAGTTTTATTATTGAATATCGAAAGACGCCTCTGATCCCAGTGTCAAAACGCAGCGCCCCGACGTAGATGGATGGCGCAAGAGTTAAACAAGGCTACATGCACGCCATCGATTTTCTCTTAACCACGTCAAAAATCCCATATCCCCCTCTCTCCCAGAATCGGAAATGCCATATCCCTCTTCCAACACAGGCATGCACAACAAAGGGCCCACCTATTCAACTCGCGCCTCTGCATATTCCAGGTACATCGCGCGCCTCGAAAAACGTCATGTCGCAAATCCAAATGAAGAGGATTCGCGAAAGCGATTTCGCCTCATTCTCCCCTCGAATTTCCTAGACGCCTTTTCTCCTCGGCTCCCCCGACGCGCGCCTTCCAAGACTGTGAGCCCAGAGCGTTTGGTAAATTTGCGCGCCGCTTCCGTCTCTCTGCTCTAAACGCGCTCGGGAAAGTCGTTGACAAATCGACGCCGAAAGAGCTGGAACGGCTCCTTTGTGCGAGGAGCGCGTTCCTATTTTCTCCTGTCGCGCAAGCTGCCTCCCCCGCCGAGAGACCGAAACTCGAACGCCTAAGCGATCCCGTCTATACACATTTTACATCCGCGGGCTCTTTTCTCTCTCCCAGCTGACTCTTTGCTTTTCGAGCGCGTTTTCCTCGTCAAACGTGAAAATAGAAGGGCTGCTTTAGGAAAATCGATGCGCGCCGCTCTTTTCCAATTTTCGGCTAAACGAGCCGGCAACATCGCCGATATTTCGCTAGACTCGTTATCCCTGCCGTCCTCGCTCGCTCAGATTCGTATTCGGAAAATAATGGAACGAGAAATGAAAAACAAACATGGAGGGCTAGGCTGTTACGCGATGCGAGCCAGCGACGTTCCGATTGGCTTGGCTATCGTTAAGCCGAGCATTCAAGTGGGCTTCTTTCGATAGCCGGAAAGAGAGAGAGAGAGGCCTAGGTACCAGCTTCTCCTGGGCTCGTTATATTTTTATTCCGAAAAATGCGCTGGCTTTTATACACTTTTATATGGTATACTTTGCTTAACGCTCCGGCTTTTTAATGCCCGGCTTTATTATTGCTTATTACGTAAAGTAGATTTAGCGCAGATAAAGGAGTAATAAGGTAGTTATAAATTATATTGCTTAAACTTTGATGTTTTAAGTTTTAAGCTTTTTACGGCGCGTAAAGACAAAAGAAAGTTTGAATTATTATTTAATTATTTATTAATGACTATGCTTCAAAAGTTTTCCACGTGTTTTTGTCTCATAATAATGTCATGCATTAATATAAATATTGGTATTACTTTTACACATATATGCGGATGTGTGAGAAGGAGAGGCCAGAGTTTTCAGAGAACGGATTACAACAAAGTTTCAATTATTTATGGCTAAACATAAAATTTAGTACCTACAGTTCTATTTACTGATCAAGTTAAAGTTTTTCTTATTTAGTTTTATCTATTTCTTCTCTAGTTTCCATGAAACAAATATTTAGAATGTTAAGACTAGTATAGACATTACTATTTAAAAAAATAGATGTAGAATTCGAGCATCAAAACCTCGTTTAAATCACTTTCCCAGACACTCCGGCCCTTCCTTATAGCTACCCGCAAGTAGTAACGGTCTGGCTCGGATTAGACATCCAATAAAACCCAAACCAAAATTTCAATCCTTACCTGATAAAACATCAAATAAACACTTTTAATACACAATTTAACAACACTGCCGTCCTCTAATCTTCCGTCAATCCCATTTTACAAAGAGCCAAACGTTAAAGAGCCGATCCTCGCCTCTAATCTGAAGCTCGAAACGCAAGCGCAAAAGCTAGATACACACAGGCTCTAGGTGCGCGCATCGCAAGTATAAAGAAGTTGCAAAAGACACTAAACACGCGAGAGCGCGTGTACTGCTTTGAAATTCAAACAGCTGCCATAGAGCAGAGCAGCAAGTCCAACTCCCCCCCTTCTCCCCCCTTCCAGCGGCGTCGAGTATACAGCTGCAAAGTTCAGGACCTTATCCCCCTTAAAGAGAGAAGCGAAGCTTCCACTACTCCACACACACACAACAGCTAGCTCCGCTCTCTCACGCGCCTTTGATCGCGAACTTTAATACAATTCCAGGCACGCATGAAATTACTGCTGGCGCTGCTGTGAACGTAACCACGCGACTTTCCTCGGAAACTCGCGAGCTTTCGGTGCGGACGGAGGAGTAGAGAGAGAAGGAAGAGGAGAGGTGGGTACGATTAGAATCGACCGCAGAGAGAGCTGCAGCTGCAGCAGCCCGTGTTGTCGCCCAGTTTGCCAAGCCGCAACTTATCGCGACCCGATGACCTTCGCCAGCTGGCCGTAATATCGCCGATCCGGCTCTATATACATCCCCGCGTCCGCATCCCTGCGGCGTGAAAATTGGCTGGGAGATTTGCCTGCTGGCTCTCTCTCTCTCGGAATTGAATCTGCCGGCGGGCCACTATCTCTCCCGGGGATAAACGCGCCCGCCTCGCGCTTGCAGGTAAAAGAGAAGCGAGAGAGAAAAGAGAGCCGAAAGAGCCCAGCGCGAAAAGGAATTTCCGTCCTCCTTTCAGCCTCTGTCCAGCTGGCTGGGCCGGCAGGGGCTTATCGCGCCGCATTTCCATTTTTCTTGCGGCGCGCAACTTTTCGTGATTTAACGCAAGCGCTATCTGCGCCCGCGACAAAAGTCCTCGAGCTTTTTGGACGCGCGGGCCGCAAGCAAAAATGCTCTTATCTGCACCTCCCTCTGCCTTTTCCTTCCCTTTACCTTCTCTCTCTCTCTCTCTCCGGCCTGTAATTTATGAATCGCGAATGAAGCGCCGCCGTAGACGCTTGAAGCGCGGAGCTTGCAAGCTCGGAGCCGAAACTTTGAGACGTGCGGTGAGAAATTAATTGGGAGAGAGAGAGAGAGAGAGAAAGAGGGAGGAGAGAGAGCGACGCTTCGGAATTAGCGCGAGCACAAGCGCCCGGGACGATGCTTCTGGCATGATTAATATATTATGGGGACACTGGAGAGGCCTCGCGCAGCAGAGCCTGCGAGAGAGGTCCAACTTTTGCTTCGAGCCGACGAGCTATTCATTACCAGCGTTGATATTAGAGGAGTGCGATGGAAAAATCAGAGAGGGAGGGGTTTTTTTGGGGTGTTTGGGTGAACGAGTGCGATGGATTGGGTGTTTTCGTTTGTCGTTTGCGTATATTGCGATAGGCAAACGGAAAGTTTACATTTATTTGTTGAGATGAATGCTTAGTTTTTTTTTTAACTGTCAATAAAATCAATACACATTTCATGTATTTGAATTGTTTCAACATTTTAAAAATTTGTCTGATCGTATTAGCTCTGCTCAATCGAGTAAAGCTTAATTCAAAACCCGACTAAAGCTCAGAGAGAGATAAATCAATAAAATCCATTTTTATTATCAAAATGTCAAACTAAGATTACAAAAATATAACATTGAATACAAACCTCCACATTGTGTCTTAAAAACATTAAATAACGCATCTCGCACCTCTCCGGTAAATCATCTCTCCGCCACCAACGCACTCTATATCCAACCACGTCCTTTGTCCTCACCTCTCCCCACAAAAAAAGAAAAAAGGAAAAAAAAATATATAAGAAAAGATTGCAAGTCCATTAGCCGTGGGAGAGTTTCGCGGTCGAGAGACGCTGCGATTCGAGAAAAGTGGAAGACGACGAGGCGACGGCTCAGGGGCTTGCGAGTTTGCCACCGCAAAGGGACGAGGACGTCGAGGCGATTGGCAGCGCCGCGCTGACGAGAGCCAAACTACCAGCCGCAATTTCTCCTTGCCGGAATCTTCGAGAACTCGCGCGCGAGCTTCGCAAACATTTTATAGCTGCTCTCGGCAAGCGCGCTCGGAAATGCGGAGACTTGCTGACTCGGGATTTCGGGGTGTTGACATCGGATTTATGCGGATATTTTTATCAGCGATGTGACGCGCGGGGTTTTATAATGTGTGCTTTTTGTTTTATAGCGTAGGTTTAGGTTAGATGTGGTGGTAATCACTTTTCGTAAGATGTGTAATGGATTGCAGTGCTTTGATGGAATTATTATTTTTGTTATTGCGCTGATAACAGTACGGAATACGTAATGGCTTGTTCAATTTTGTAAAGAAAATTAATAAATAAAACTTTATGTCCGTTTAGTGCAATTTTCCTCGTAGTCGCTGAATAATGCATCGAAAAATTGCCCGATAAAATAGATTAAATCTAACATAATTTATGAGACACGGTTCTTCTCAAACTGTGTAACTCATCTTTCGCTAGCAGTTTAATTAAAAAAGTGAAAAATGTCTTATTAATATATCAGTCAAGCCCTATAATAACCTGCATATTTAAAGCCATTGAAAATTTCAGATATAGACGGATGAAAAAGTAGTAAAGTGCGCACATCTCCCAGTCAAGCATATTAGGAAAAATTATTAAAAATATAAAGCTTCTAGTTTATTTACGAATTTAATATATTTAAGATGAATGAAAATTAAAGTATATAACAAATAACGTGTAAAATCTAATATTAATACTTCAAACATTTTAATTAAAAATTTTTACTTGAACGTAAACCCCTGTTTTATAAAAATGTTTTTTTTTTCCAGAATGATTTCATAAATTACGTACAGCTTTTTGAAATTAAAAGACATAAATTTAAAAAAAAATTTAAATTTATTATGTAACTTTTATTAGATATAAAAGCAACTGATATAGTTATTTGAAATTTTTATTACTGTCAAGTAAACATTTTTTTATGCTTATTACATTATTACACAAGAGTCTCATTAAAAATAAAATATTAGCTAAAACTCAAATAGATTTAATTCTCGACATATTATCCACATAATTCTTATTAATAATTTTAATAAAATTGATATTATTACATAATCAGTGCATAAAATATCTTTATCACAAAGTTAATAATTTAATCATGAGAAGAAGCTAAATAACAATTTTACTAAACATTCTGAGAACAACACTTCAAGTACAGAGGTCAAACAGCAAAGAAAATACTGAAATTAACAGCGACGGAAAAGGCACCTATAAATCGGCATCAACGATACCACCCCACCCAAAAAAATCTCCGGCTCCAAATTAATTATCCAATAATTGCCTCCACCATCCCAGCATATTTCACCCAGCAGCTTCCTCCCCCGTCGCATTCGTCTCGATTAACGAAGTCTCGCTCGGGCATCTCCAATTTAACGGCTTCTCTATTCGTAAATTTCGAGCTCTCGAGTATCAGCTCCGCCGCGGAAAGGATGCACTGCCCCTCCTCCCTAGCAAAGTCTGGCTCGAGAGGAGGCCTGTAAAAGCCCTGGCTGGGCTCCAATAAGGAAGCAATATACCGAGGGACGCGGCTGGCCTTTGTCCGCGTGTCTCCTTTCTCGAGGCCTGCGATGTTTCGTGAGAGAGAGAGAGAGAGAGAGAGGGAGGGCGAGTTTGCACCCTGTACAGCCTCTCCGGGCGTGCTTTCGCAGCTTCTAACGAGCTCCCATTGTCTCGAGATGTCGATAATTATGTTAGTTAGACTATGCTACACTCGGCCTCCTCCTATCTTCTCCCCCACTCTACCGGCGTTCGACGAGCCGATCTGCCGCTACAGCGCCTCGCTTTACGCGGCGAATAAAGATAAATGCCTCGTTACCTCCTTTATTTTCCCCCTTTTTTCCTTTTATTTTTATTATTCTCCGGTTTAACGGCTAACGGACGCTGATGTAACGCGCCGAGTGTGTACGCTGTGGTCTCTTTGCGTATATACGTCGAAATTATGCGCAAACGAGGCAACTTGTTAGTCGTGAAGCACAGAGCCGTGCGGCGACGAGAACAACATGCCGATCATCGCTCTACGCCCTTGTGATGTGTATAAGCCTCTGAGCCAGCCGCGAGTGGCTTCGGGATGATACGCAGCTTTCGGAGGATGAGTTTTTTCTTGGCGATCGATTCCACCGCGCTTTTTTACAGCCGACTGTTTAACGCCGGGTTTCTTTAGGCGCATCCTACTCTTTCACTTCGACGGCTATTTACACTACAATGGCTGGGTTTTTTTTTTAAGATTGATGATGGCGTTGGGAAATAGCTTATGAGAAAGTAGTTTCATCGGGGCATCGATGGAAAAGGTTTCTATAGAGATGGGCTGGGTATAGTTTGGGTTTGAAATAAAGTCGATTTATTTGAACGTTCATACAGGCGGATCGATTTGCTTTTTAGTGTTGCGTTTAATTAATTTAAGAGGTGGAAAATCTGTTGTTGATATTGTTTATTGAATTATTGGTTTACACTTTATGATTCATAAATATTACTATAGATAATACATGTATTAACCAAATGAAAATTCCTGGTAAAAGCCAAAGTTATTTTCTAGCGAAAAAAGGTGAGGTTTCAATAACTGAAAAACGAAAGCCAGCTTTTTAATTGACATTTTCACGTTGACAAGATTTTTCGCATTTTTACCAGATTCATAATATTTTCAATTACTCCAAAGGAATGAAATAAATATTTAATTTGAAATTGTAAAACCTGATTACTATCCTCACATATTTCCCATCACCGCCAATACAAAACCCCCAAGGAAAATAAAAATTAACAAAGCTTGTAAAAGAAAAAAAAACACCCACTAATTGGAAAAAAATCAGCACAGCGGCTCTAAAATATATTCAGTTCAAAGGATTCAATTTAAATTCTCCCTCGCAGCCTGGGGAAGGCTCCAATCCCCAAAGTTATTCCCAATAGCCGCGAATCTCTGATAAGCTCGAGGCAATATCGAAAGATTAACGAAAACTGATCAACACGGAAACACATCCGAATCCTCTGGAAATATTCAATTAGCATCGTCCTCGTGGATAGGATCGCGAGCGAATCTCTTAAGCCCCCCCCCCCCTGAGGCGCTAGTTTCTCGATTCTTTCGGCTCGATTGGCCTCTGCGACATCCGCGAAAAATCAGTCGGCGCGCACCGCCCAGCGGCAGAGATATCGAATGACGCGGCTCTCCGATTTTCAGCGCGCTCAGCTGAATGCCTGAGCAGCTTCCGCGCGAAGAATAGTCGCTTTTCTTCGAGGGTATATAGGTATAGGGGTTGGGTTGTGCGGCAGTCTTTGGCGCTGCTTCCCGATTCTTATTACGAGCACGCGAGGTAGGAAGAGAGACAACGCGCACGCATTTTCTCCTGCCTGGGGCTGGTGTTTGATTATCCCATCGAGCTGCTGACACCGTTATAAAGCTCGATGCCTGGATTATTTCTTTTTCGCGATTTGTTGGAATTTTATTTTTTTATGGATTCTTCTTTTGTTTCTATTTTTTTTTTGATTTAGTGACAGGGAGATTGGTAAATTGTGCTGTTTATCTGAACGTAAGAAATACGTTTAAAGTTTTAACGATGTACATATATAGCTGCTATTTATTGACATTGTTATAGTTACCTGAACGTACAAAATCTAGCCTTTAAATCATGTGTAACATGTGACTAGTCATCGCTATAAGGAAACTAGAAAATGTTATGATTTAAATTTGTAAAAAATATTAAAAATGCAGGAAATTTTCTGACACTTTTTTACATGATTTACAATTATTTACATATTACAATCGCCCCAAAACATAACTCAATAAACAAATAAAAAATTTAAAATCATTTTTCAAGCAAATACAATTTTCCGTAATCGCAGTAATGCAGGATAAAACGTTAAATCTCTTTTCCACAATTTACATACATTAAAACAAATTTTTAAAACGTTCGCCCCTTAAATTTTCCATTTTTTCAGCGCTCTTTTCCCCGCTTTTTCTCCTAACCCACCACCCATATCCAGAGAACGCGAGCGCATAGCGCTAGTGCAGGGGCATTAAATTAAAGTGTGAAAGGCCAAAGTGAAAAGCGCGTTGAAAAGGTCGCGCACGCATAGTACATACTCTCACAGAATTTTTTTCGCTTTCACATTACAGGTGCAAAGAGCCAGACAGATACCTAAAGGACCTGCCGCCCACGGCCGTCATCATTTGCTTCCACAACGAGGCCTGGTCTGTTTTGCTGCGCACTGTGCACTCTGTCCTGGACAGGTCGCCGGACCACCTCATCCAGGAGATTATTCTGGTCGACGATTTCTCAGACATGCGTGAGTATAAATACCCTTTTTTTTTTTTGTTTCAGCTGTCCTCGCGGACAAAGGGCGGACGGCCGGAACAATTGTAATTCTTTTCAATTAACGCGCGAGTCGGCCTGCTAATTTGCCGCGGAGGAAAAAAGAGCTTGGGAGAAGCTTAATCCGGCGCGCTGGCAGATTCCAAAGCCCTTTTGGACCCTTAAAAGCTCAGCAGACAGAGAGGGAGGGGGGATAAAGAGAAAGAGAGAGATAAGCTCGCTCTGGCAAAGCGACCGGAAGCGAGCCTCATAAACATACTCGCGCCCTCCTAACCATCCTAAGCTCTCTCCTTTTCTCTCTCACGCTGCTCTCCCCCCATGTTCCATTAGCGCGGCTGGACGGCCGGCCGCCGCTGATTGTTTTATCATCGAAACGAAATAATCGAGTCCCTTTGTTCGCTCTTCTCTCTCTTACTCACCCCTCTTTCTTTCCCACACTTTTTCTAGGTTATACTCGCTCCAATTCTACATTTCAGCAAAGTAGTGCGAAACTCTTCGTTATTTTTAATAAGAATCGGAAATTCTCATTTTAATTCGTCCGTTGCTTAAAAGAGTCGATATTATTCTTTGATGTAATAATCCGATATGTCGAGTATATTCGTTAGCGCATAATACTCCTGTGCTAGGAACTTTTGTAGACCGAGCCATTTTTCCGTGCGTTATTCGAATTTCGCGAATCAGTCATGGATAGCGTTGCGAGCGCTAAACTTGTATATTGAGAAACAAGAGAATTTATTTTCTCTGAAATAAATTCTTGCGGTATCGGAATTTATATTTTTATTTACGATCCGCGCAAAAACGAATCTGTAAATAAATACTGAGCGTGTTCCGACTTTTTAAAGTATTTTTATTTTACAACGAACGATATTTTCGGCAAATAAACATAATATCCAGCGTACATATTATCGATTAACTGTAAACCCTTACAAAAGAAATTCATTATTCTAACCGAAATTATTCAACAATTCAACGAACCAAAACCGACTCAAAAAACTATAAAGTCCAATTAATCATCCCCTTATTCTCTTACCCAGCCTCGCTCCGAATCCAAGCCTCGAAGGAGCTTAGGATGATTGGCCGGCACTAGAGCCCCGGCTTGTCATGTAAATTGCAGAGCCGCGGCGAAGTGCAATAATAGCCGCGTGATTTTCGGGCAGAAACGACACGATTGCATGCATTGTGTGCGTGCCGGCCGGGTCAAGCGCGCTAAACCGATTTTCGTATCGACGGCATGCCGAAACATGCTGATCCGCGCCGAATCCCCTTATAGCGAGGCGAGCTTAATCCCAGGCGCCGCTGCTGGACTGTAGCTGCGCGCGCGGCTCACGGCTTAAGATCGCGAGCGGCAGGCTAAAGCCATTCGTTATTCAAATAAATCAAGTCCCTGCCGCTCTGGGGGCCTAAGTCCGAAGGAGAGTGGGAGATGATATTGATCTAATCGGCAGTCGTAAATCAAGCCTCGAGCCCTCGGCCGTGTCTAGTGTTTCTTCTCATCCTCGAAGTTTATGTCTCACTTTCGGTTTGATTCTTATAGGTCTTTTTTTTAGCTTCTGGTTTTTTTTATTACTCGTGTTTCTAAGTACGATTGTAGGTCTGTTGGAAGTGACTACTGATTCATCGTCTTGCCGGAAGCGTCTGTAACTACTTAGATGCAAAATTTTCACTTTCGTATTTCTTTAACTTGTTTTAATAGACAACTTTTTAAATATATTTATACTCTGTAAATTTTAAATAGTAAGAATTCCACTATTTTTTATTTAATGGAGCAATCTTAACTAATAAATAGTGAAAATTTACGATAAAGTAGTAAAATTTTCACTATTTGTTAGTTGAAATTGCTCCACTAAAGAGTATATAGTGGAATTCCCACTATTTAAAATTCACAGAGTTCTTAATAATGATAAAAAAAGAGCTAATTAAAATCGTTCCTTTTAATTTAACAGCCCATTTGAAACGTCAGCTGGAGGACTATATGATGAACTACCCTAAGGTGAAAATCCTGCGCGCCCAGAAGCGCGAGGGTCTGATCAGGGCACGTCTCCTCGGAGCTGCGGTCGCCAAGGCGCCGGTGCTGACCTATCTAGACAGCCACTGCGAGTGCACGGAAGGCTGGCTGGAGCCGCTTCTCGATCGGATCGCCCGTAACAAAACGACCGTCGTCTGTCCGGTCATCGACGTCATCGATGACACGACCCTAGAGTACCACTGGCGCGACTCGGGCGGCGTCAACGTCGGCGGCTTCGACTGGAATCTACAAGTTGGTGCAGCTTTTCTTGTTTTATTCCTTTTCTTCCCTTTCTTCGGTTCTTCAATTATCTTTCCGGTTTTCGCTTCGCGAGACCTGTCTAAGATGACTCTTTTATTTGCGCGTTAGTGTAGTTGGTTTGTTATTCTGGCTTGGATTAGTCAGTGCGGATAGAAAATAAAGATGATGATATGTAAAGGATAGGAAATATTTTTAAAAGTTTGGGAATAAATTTGGTATTTGAAATACATATTTTCGAAATATCAAAGGATTTTTCTTAAATTTGCATATTTTTATAATACGACAAAAAATCTTATTTTTCTGTGCGCGTTTTTATTATTTTTCCTCTACAGTTTTAATGAAAAATCAATATACTAGATCTATTGTAATTTTGTATAAATTTTTCTATTATTTTATTATGTTATTATCAGAAAATTTCTAATTTAAATGTAAAATCGAATAACGGTCACATCAATATCGGAAAATAACACTTTTATAGTTATTGGATTTGATTATTTTATTACAAAATAAGAATAATAATCGCAAGCAGTCCGAAAGTTCTATTATTACCGACTATGCAGATTATACAGTTTTTTTTTACTATTAAAAGAAAAATATTGCAACATAAGCAAATCCAGAACGTAGGTGCCCTTCTTAATAACACAATCTATCACTAAACAAAATTTTAAGTCAATATTTTGAATAGTTTAAGAATGGCGTATGAACGAAATTTCTTATTTATTTCCAGCTTTATTAATACTTAATATGTTACGTTCAAATGCTAGTTTTTAATACGTTGTTATTATGATTTAAGATTTTATAGAAGTTGATAGTTATGAAAGCAAAAGCAACTATGCCTTGTATAATTCATTATATTTATTCAGTTATAAGTATTTTTATAACAGTTATTTACAATATTTACTCGGTCGATAAAAATTCAGTTTATAAGCTTATTAAACCATCCATCACTAAAAACATGATTAAGCAATACCGTAGTAGAGGCAACAAAATAATTCTTGCATGTCCTGGTGCTAGTTTAACTGGCACGCGGTGCCGGAGCGCGAGAAGAAGCGACACAAGAATCCGGCCGAGCCGGTCTGGTCGCCGACGATGGCAGGCGGTCTCTTTGCCATCGACCGACAATTCTTCGAGCGTCTCGGTACTTACGACAGCGGCTTCGACATCTGGGGCGGCGAGAACCTCGAGCTCTCCTTCAAGACTTGGATGTGTGGAGGTATGTATATTATTCATTATCAAATTTTTCTTTTTCATTAATTTTTACATAAGTTTTCGTTAATTTTGCAAGCATCCATTTTCTGATTTAAAGTTCTTTTTAACGAAATTTTGGAAATAGATCTTTATAAACTATTTAATTGTAAAATGAATTCTTAAATTTAATTCTAAATTGAAATAAGGACGTCTGCTGCTAATGCTTTTATATCAAATATAATAATACTACGATTTTTTATTATATTTTTTATTTTTTATTTCATATTTCATTAATTATTAACAATACGTAATTGTGATCCACGATTTTTCTAATTATAAACTATTTTTGAATTATTGCTTTTTAGACTTTCAATAAAGTTGATAGATAGTAGAAAGGAAGTTTTAATAATTTAACAAAGATATTTTTATCTATTATATTTTCGTAACCGCAATAGCAAAGGATTTTCTCTACCTTTTACGTCGATTTCTTTTTAATGTTGAATTTAACTTAATAATTTAATAAAAGCCGACTCGTCATTGTAACCTGTAAAACGCATGTAGTCTTTGATGGTATTACTTTTTTATACAACGTTGCAGGCTATAACTTCGAAAAGAGAAAACACGTTTTAATACTTCAAAGAACACGCCCAGTTGAAAATTTTACATTTTTTTGTGTACATCAAAAGTGAAGTACACATTAATTTTGTTTAATACTAATGCATGTAGTATTAAAAGTATATAATTTGTGTTATCTATATCATAATTTATATAATTAATTTATATAAACTCAATCATTGAGAAAAATTAAATACGAAGTTATAGTGTACTTTTAAAACAAGTACACATTAACATTATAAAGTTTAACAATTTTTAAAAAGATTGAAGGCTTTTAGACAACCTATTTGTATCTCCATAACGACGCTGACTTTTTAGACAGAAAAGTAACGTTTCGATTATTGCAGGCACACTGGAAATTGTACCGTGTTCACACGTGGGACACATCTTCCGTAAGCGCTCGCCCTACAAATGGCGCAGCGGTGTAAACGTGCTCAAGAGGAACAGCATCAGGCTCAGCGAAGTGTGGCTGGACGAGTACGCCAAGTACTACTATCAGAGGATAGGTCATGACAAGGTTAACACATCAGCACGAGCTTGCTTTTAAACTTTTACTTTTCTCTATTTTGTTATATTTTTTTACTTAGTCGTTGGTTAAATTGAAAGAAAAATTAAAAGAAATGAGAGTAGATGTGTTCTTTTAAAAAATGTAGTTTATGAAGGATGGAAGTTGATTTAGTAGAGTTAAAATGGTTTTTCAAATGTAGAAATTTAGGTCTGGTTCTGTTAAAAATAACAGCATCTCACCTAAATTTCTTCAATTGAAAAACTGCTTTTAAGCTTTCCCTTTTGAAAAAGTTTTTCATAAACTCAGATTAAAAAAAATTAAAGCTAAATATTTTAAAAGTATATGTATCCTTTTACATTTATTCAGATATTTCAAAATTTATTTTTATTAATCGTTTATTTTGTATTTTTTTTAATTTAAAAATAAATTTAACCACATTCATTCGCGATATCAGTTGAAAAACAATACAAACTGTTATTCGATATATTATCAAAAATGAAAATACTGATAATGCTGACAATAACTGTTATTCACGTATTTTTCACATTTTCTGCTCATAACACGTTGTCTGAATTTTTTCGCTTCCGGAGCGAATTTACGTCAGACTCGATTGCGCGTACGTTTGAACGAGTTTCTCGCTACCTAGCTACCTTTACGATCGTTTTACGGTGTTCTCCACTTGCAGGGAAATTACGGGGACGTGTCCGATCGTAAAGCACTGAGGAAAAAGCTCGGCTGCAAGTCCTTCAAATGGTACCTCGACAATATTTACCCGGAGCTCTTCATTCCCGGCGAGGCGGTAGCTTCCGGCGAGGTAAGTTGCCCCGAAAATCTGCTTTTATCACTCTCTTGTTTTTGTGAGCATTTGTTTACAGAGATACTTATTGGACTTCGCCGTCACAGCCGAGGCGACATTTTCAGCCATGCGGAATTGCAGTATCGTTAAAAACTTATTCGGTTTTTTTCTTACTCATTTTTTAATACCATTTTCACGTTTCAGTGAGTGCATTGCTGTTTTATTTCTTCAAGCACTTTTTTCATTAGTGCAAAAAGTTATTTGTATTAAGTTTATGAATAAGTTTCAAATTTTAAATTTATGTTTTGATGCATTGGATATTCAAGAGTTAAAAGATATTAAATGGTTATTTTTCTTCCGAGAAATAAAAATAATTGAACAAGTAATAGCAATTGATAAGAGCACTTTTCTTGCCAACAGCGTAATTTGAAAATAAGTAAATAAAAAAGCAGCAAATTAAAAGGATCCAATTCTGTTCTAAATTTTTTTATTAGCAATAAATACTAAAAGGTCTCAATTTTACGGAAGCGTTATTGCCAGGCGGGTTGACCTCCTTTTTTTTCGTCTCGTTTTATAACAGCCACACAGAGATTCGAGAGCCGCACGCGGGGACACTTCTTTTGTTCGGTACAACACAAGCTCTGACCGTCGCGCCTGCATGCATCGATAGGCGGCCGAGGCGGCTGCGACGTTTATTGTCGAAACTCGTTTATCGCGTTTAACTTGTGCGCGCCGGCAGTGCGCAAGCTTTTTTGAATTTTTCATGACTCGCGCGTCCCGCTTTTTCGGCAAATGACAAAAAAATAGAAGCGACAGATAGGAACTTGCATTAATTCGGCCGCGACGCGCTCTCGATAGCACTCACGATTGATTTGTTTTTTCTGATTTATTTGCACTCGTGCGCTGCCGCGGCGCCGTAATTGCGAAATATCAATCTTGTAAACCTCCACACGCCTACGTTATCCGTTGTCCTCGTCGGTGATTTTAGCCAGCCCTCAAGCTATTCTTCCATCGTAGATATTTTTATGAAAACAATAAATCGTTTTATACATGCGCGAGTACGCGACTAGCCCTTTTTGCGTGCGTGTAATACTTTATATACAAAAAGTTAAATTAACACGGTTAGGCGTGCGTAGCAGAGCGCTTTTTCGTTTTGTTGTTGTTGTTAGCGTTGTTATCGGTAGGGGGCTTTAAAAAACATTTCAGTACTATCCTACAGCCGGATTTATATTTTTTCGCGCTTTATGTACGCTTTCAGAGTGGGGGGCAGCATCTATCCCGCGTTTAATGGTATTCTTGCAGGTTTTACCAATTTCGCACTTTAAATTTTTTTTGTGTTACATTCCCTTTCCATTCACGCGCTTCCATCGTTGTTTATTTTCATCTTTTTTTCTCGATTGTCGTTGAACACGCACGCGCTACCCGCCGCTACTGCTGCTCCCGCGCGGTATAAATCCAGGCAACAAAAAAGAGCCGTAGAAATTCCGGAGGAAGGGACGCGCGCAACACCTCGCGCAGTTTTATACAAAAGCCTCATAAAACAACGATTTGCCCGCACGATTGCCGGTAACCTCCCGCCCCCCTACACCCTTTACACGTCCACCGCCATACATTATTGGCTATTCTCTTTCCGCCTCCGCGAGCCTTTTTCGCCTCTTCTTCTGACTTTCTTTTTCCCCGGCCTTATTTTTTCCAACCTTATACTCACGGGCTCCCAGCAAAAGGCAGCAGCTTAAATCACGTAGGAGACACTCACACCCTCGATCGGCAGCTCCCTAGTTCTCTTTCTCTTTCTCTCTCCCTCCCCTCGTCTATATCTGTGGAGAATTTATAGTTGGTACGCTGAGCAGCTAGCGTGAATATCATTCCGACGGTATCGTATCGTCGTTACGTGACGACAACGGCAGGGAGAAAGAGAGAAAAAGAAGTGCTCGTCAGCGAGTTATTGCCGGCTTTTTAATGTCAAGCGACTTTTTTTTTCTACTTTCTACGTGAATGCTCGCGCCCCAATTGCGAACTTAGCGTAATGATAAGCGCTATTGATTCGTGTTCTAAGAATTCCGTAAAATTGAGCGACACAAACGAGAATGTTTTTTAGAGCGTTAATTAATGCTTGGTGAAAAAAGTCAAGCAATTTAATTTTAGAATTTATTTTTAAATTCACTTTTTTATTTACTTAAGTATCGAATATGTTTAATAAAAAGAATTTAAAACTTAATATTTTTACGAAATTATTTTCTATATTCTAATTTTGAAGATATTAAAAAAATTTAATGAAAATTTAAGAAAGATATGAAATATAACATAAAATAGACGTACTATATTAAGATAAAATCTAAAAAAATTCGGAATTTAATATATTTCTCTACGTATCTTTCATAAAAGTGCAGTTTAGTAAATTTAAAAATTTTCTAAATTCATTGACGCAGCGGCAGAGGCTGCACTTTGTACAGGTCTAAAAAGCTTAAAAAGCCTGACATTACTTATTCAGCGGAGCAGCTAATCGACTTTACTTCAAAGTCTGATCGATAATATTTCAGATTGTCGTTTGGAAGCCGTCATAGACGCACATCATACACATCCCTGGACTAGAGGACTGGAGTATAAAAATCCGCGCACTGAATTTGCTCTAATAAACTTTAGCTTTTTTTTATAGCTCGCCAAGCCCCTTTTTTCGCAGGTTGCAGCGTTTGGAATTTCCAGTGGCTCTCTCGCTACGCTTTTACTATCGCTCTGCCCTCGCGGCGAGCGTGCGAGCAAGTGAGATTCTCGCCCGTTATTTTATATACATTTTTCCATCACGTCGCGCGCGAGAGCTCTATTCGCCACTCGATTTTTTTCCCGCCCGTTCATATCCGTGCCGAGCGAGCTTCGCAATTTGTTTTGTGGTGTTATTTCTTTTTCTCTCGCTATGTAGAACTAACGTCCACCGCTCCCGGCATTCCACGGAATCGAGAACGTTGCAAAGGACCTATAGCCGCGCGCGTTTGCATCACTGTCTCTTTGTCCAAGTCCGTATGTGTACTCCTCGTTAGAGGAATTCAAATATTTTTTCATATTCATCTCGGGAGCAGATAGAGAATTGCTGATTGTTGGATAACAAAAAAGGCGCCTTCGGTAATGCTGAAATAACCAAAAACTTAGATTTTTTTGTAGAGCAATATTATTGGGAAATTTTCTCATTTTTGCTGAATATTGTTGGGCGTACGGTTTCATAATAGATATTATAAAACGAATTCTTCATTCCGTTAAAAGAAGTAATAAAACAGCAAGCAAATTTGCTTTACCTTTTTGATAGCCAATTCTTTTATTAGTACAGTGCTTTGATTCACAGTCGGTCAAATTTTTGATTAATACTTTTTTTATTAAAGTTTCAATCCATCTCTGAAAAATGAAAACATTTTTGTGAAATTTAAGATGAGAATAAATTTTTGGGCAAGAATTACTGCATAAAATCTTTTTCTCTAAATCAGTAATTTTTATCCCCAAAAGAAGCAAAAAAGCGAGTGCAAGCAAGTAAAAGCGTAGCGAGAGTCAACAGAATAATTATAAGTCAATAGCTAGATGCACATGTATCGGCGTAACGAATAGTACTAACAATTTGACGAAGCGTGATATTAACCCTGATACAATTAGGTGCGAAACTTGGGCGAGGGCGGCAACACCTGTTTGGATTCGCCGGCACGCAAGGCCGATTTGCACAAGCCGGCCGGGCTCTACCCATGCCATCGCCAAGGAGGCAACCAGGTACACAGATTAAAACACTTACACACAGACACAAGTTACACACAAACACAGAGCAGACGAATTAGCTCGAAATCGGTCCCGCATCATTCGAACTCTGCGTACTTGGTAATCGTGCGCTTCTTTCTTTGCCGTGGAATTATATATTGTGTATATTTTACATATTTTTTTTTTACTTGTTTCCAGTCTGGAAATTTCTTATCAATTTCAGTCGAACGTGTCTCTGGAGAATATTCTGTATAATTACTCACACGGCCAACGATAATCACGATTCAATATGCACGCAGCGCCGAACATGATAATTTCGTGGCCGATTTAAATTTCCAAAGCAAGCGATTCGGATCGTCACATGTATATACAACTCCAGCTTGAGTATTCATAGCTCCGGCTCGAAATGATAAATCTCACGGTCGAAAAAGCGCAAATAAGCTATGCCCCTCTGCGCATATTTGCCTTTGCCGAACGAAATTAATTTCAATTAAACACACCTGACGAGTCTTTTCCCCGCGGAGCGCGCACTTAAAAGCAGTAGAAATTCAAATCGATAGACGAGCGAATTAAAGAGAAAAAAAAATAATATTCTTGCCCCGAAAGGAGCTAGCTTCGATGTGCAACGTTCAATTAAGTAAAAAGCAATCAGCGCTCTCTCGCTCGCGCCCCGGATGGGCGTCGATGATGACGGCGACGATGACGGTTTAAGCGCGTTTATCGCGGCGCGGGCGCGTATCTCGTTTATTCAGGCAGCTGCGCGGAATGAGTTCCGAGCCGCGCCGATTGGACTAGCGCGCCCGCGCCAGACTGATGGCGTGCCGTTAAATAGAAGTAATTAATCGCACGGCGAATTTCGAAGTAGTTCTGTTCTGCACACGTATTTTCGAGCGATTCCCAGGAGAGAAGCGAGCGCGCGATTACCTGCCCTCTTTTTTTTCCACCACTCATTTCCCGCTGATGTTTTTTTTTCCTGCCTCCTTTAACGCACTCTTTCTGCGAGTTTTCCTTATTTTTTTACGATTTTTGCCTAGCACGATGCATTTTTTGTAGCGAGCCGACATCTGCCAACTATAATACACGATTTATGCGACTGCGCCTGAGCATCTATGTGTGTCTATATACTCTATTGCGCAACTAAGACTGCTTGTTTATACTGCGATCGCTTCCTGTTTTTTTCTGTTTTCTTTAATATTTATGTTGCCTCGTATTTTTCACCAAATAATTAATTTTGTAATAGCATTGTAAGACATGTGAAAGCAAATACAATCAAGCGAAAGATAAGACTCCGCAGCACTTGGACAAACAAGAGCGGAAGCTACAATGAGCGTGTGTACGAGCGGCGAAGCCACGATTGTTCGACGCATTTTCTAGATTCCTTTATTTTTTGTACATTTTTTTTTCTTTTTCGTTATTGAAATATCCGTATCCTCGTTCGTTTGAATGCAGATCCGACTGTTGGCTAGCCGATTGTGCATAGACTCACCGGGCGACCCGGAAGACCTGCATCAGCCCGTAGGCCTATATGAATGTCATAACCAGGGCGGCAATCAGGTACACGCAACGCCTCCGCCTTTTTCCCCTCTTTTCTATTTTCCAATGCCTACTATAGTGTACTATACGATTCGTATCTCAGAGCCTTGTATTTGCTCATCCTATTTTTGCTCTGTTGTCTCGTTGTAAATATACATATAATCAGGAATTTCAGGGAACTGAACTTTAAAGGGGCGACGATGCGAAAACTGCATCGGCCTCGGGTGCGGAAAGCATAACGAAGCGGTGTTGGTACTGTATTACATTTCAAAAAATTTTCATCAATTTTAACAAACTTTGTAAATCCTACAAAACTGTAGGGAACAGAACTATTTGAATGATTGATTTGAAAAGTACTAAATAAATATTATTATGTACACCGTGGAAAATATTTCGATCGAACAATCAAAACTGTATGATATTTGATTGTTTAGTTCAGGATTTTAAATAATTTATTACCATAACCTTTTTTTTACAAAATATTTATTCATTGACTATTAATAACGTTATTTGCAAGCTCCAAAAATTCACTGGACCAAGTGACACGATTTTTTGAGATATTTATTTTCAAAGATCAATGAATAAAAACAATATGTTGAAACATCAATTTTTGAATATAAATATTACAAAATATCGATGCCACTTTGATTATTAAAATTTTTCAAGAATTGCAATCAACATTATTACTTTCTGATTAACAGTTTTTTTAACCAATTGTAACTGGAAAAATTGTTTTAGTATCTATGTAAGTAAAGTTTCTGAAGAAGTATTTATTTAGTACATTTATTCAATAATTAATCTTTTAAACCGTTTTACTGATTCTTACTTGAAAGATAGCTTTAGGTAAATATCTCATTGAATTTATTCATTTTGTAATATGCAGATATCTAAATAACATGCTTAACTATTTTGTTAAATTTGTTAAATTAAATAAGTCATCCAATAAACAGAAATAAAAAAATAGAAGTTTTGAAAGATGAAAGGTAAATTTAGTTGTTTTTAAATTTCTTAAATCTGCATGTCACAAAATGAATAAAAGCAGTGAGTTATAAATCTAGGCTGTCTGTCTTGCCAGTGTACAGATTTTCATTCTGCTTTTCATCTCTATTCTCGTTCATGATGAATAGGAAGCGCAATTACTCATATGTTCATTTTAATAATGTATAGCTTGTAAGAAAAAGAATGAAATTTTCCAACTCTTATCAACAAAACGAAATAACTTTTATTATCATATTCATTGGAAAAAGGTGTGCGGGCTGTGTAACCTGAATGCTGCTGATTAATAATTATAACAAACAATAATAACACTAAACAAAAATTACTCAAGCTTCTATTATCCTCGTAAGAGAGGAGCCTTAAAAAGAAAGCGAAGAGAAAAGCTCCCCCTCTTTCTCTTTTCAATTAAGACGAAAGTCACACACGCAGGCGCACCGCCTGAAGACGAAGGAAAAGAAAGCTCAGAGGGGCTCACGTATATAAAGTGAAAGCAAAGCCGAGTTTTCGGTCTCCCTTATATTTGTCCGTTATCCTCGCTTTCATTCAGTTCTCGTGCGCGTGGTCCGCAAGCTCCACGTCTCGCTTCCTGCCGCGATTGCCTTCAAGCTCGCAGCTACATAATAAGCCACCCCCTGAGTAAACTGCTTACGCTCTGATGTTTCTTTTTCCCTCCTTCTCTTTCTATCTTTCTCTCATTCTGTTTGCAATCACGCGCACCTCTCTTACGCCAGCCCGTTAAAGTTTTTCCACTCTCTTCTCGTGACGCTGTCCTCACTACTCGCAATCCGTTTCTTTCTTTTTTTTTCGGCTCCCGCCTCCTTTCTGGATATAACTCGCGTATATAAGCGTGTTTCTCGGGGAGAAGAGAGAAAGTGATAGCCAGTTTGCCAGGGCGAGAACGAGAAAGAGGGAAAAAAAGAAGAGATAAAGAGCTTTGTCGCAGGAGGCAGTCGGCCGCGAGAACAGGGAGGAGGCCGTAATGAGCGCACAATGAGAACGAACGGCAGGTGACCTCTTGCCTTTCGGATGCTTTAATTTTGCTTTCTTTTTTTTTTCTCTCTTCCCCGACCCCGCCGGGGAAGAAACTATACACGCGAGGCTCGTTTAATTAAAACACGCGCACCGAGAGAGCAGGAAGAGGAATTTTTAATTGGGACTTTGCATGGACGCGAGACGCAATCCGCGTGTGCGTATAAAACGATTATTCTCTCTCTCTCTCTCTCTCTCTCTCTCTCTCTCTCTCTCTCTCTCTCTCTCTCTCTCTCTCTC
>UELX01002283.1:0-32600 GCA_900480035.1 Eupelmus urozonus
GGTCCAGACCACCCGTACAGGTATTGCCTTATGTCATATATCACCCCTGTACGGGTGGTCTGGACCACCCTGTATATCTTCGTGATATGCAGGGTTATGAATTTTGTTTGAAAAAGATCGCTTGGTATTGATAAAGAAAAATTTAGAGATACACAGCAGGAAAGTCGCGCAAAGCCCCAGCAACGTCCGCTTAAAGGAGAACTAACCGCGAATTTATGGAGCCATCAAATAAATAGCTCTTTGCCGAGCGCAAAAATCAATTGCCCGCGGCTCTGGAATAGCTCGATAAATATATTTTTTGTCCCCTTTTCACCGTCGCGCGCTCACCCAGGTAATCGCAATATCTTATCACTCGAGCAGCGATAATGCCCTAATAGGATATTTTTCCAGTCCAGCTCGATCAGTCGCCTCTCCATATTTCCGCCTACTTTCCTTGCTCCTCGCACTTTGAATCGCGAGGGAAAGACATGCACTTAGCTCATAGTCTCGCGAAATTGGCAGGTTTACTAAGCCCCGGATTGCGCTTTGCTTTGTGCAAATGTACGTACGTGCTGGAGAATCTCGACGTTGCCTCGTGAGCGCACGCCAGATTCTTCTCTCGAATTATTTAGAGCTTTCTGCGCGTCTCTCTGTGCAGCTGGCGAACGTGCGAGCTCTTTGATTTCTTGCCTGGCTTTCGCTTAGCTTTAGGCATTTTTTGCTGCCTCTCGTTTATCTGAGATTCGAAGAGGATCTTTTCCACGCTTGGTAATTTGTTTTAACTTTCGTTGAAAATGCTTGGATTTAGCGTGGTTAACTGGCTGGGTGGTAATAATAGGTTTTGAAATTGTTTTTTGTTTTGTTTTTTTTTTAAGTCTTTAGAGATTTGTAAAGAAAGAAGAGTACTTTGAAGAAATTTTCCATTCTTTCTGGTTGTAATAATTGTATATTCCTTTGTAACACTTTCATTGCTAGAATTAAAATTACTTTTTTCGTATTCTTAGACAGTTTTTAATAAAGCTTTCACTATACAAAAGCCTGCTTAAATTGATATAGTCGCAATTTGAAAGTGCTCGTAAAAGCTCGTAAAGAGTGTTTTTTTTATGACGTGAGCATATAAGTACATATCCATGTCATGAAGTTTCTTGCGAAGATCTGAGTAAATATTAGACGAAGTATTCTATATTTTAGTCAACCGACACATTTTTCAAGTCGGGCTCTTTCATTTTTACGTTTACAATATTTTTTCAGCTCTTAAAACCATTTTTATCTCCTTCACTAAAATTCAACGAGAAAAAATCATTTCATGAAAATTAACATAAAATATTATGCCCATGAATAGCCTTCTTAAATTTAAAAAAAGAAGGAAGAAATTATACGTTCCTCTCTTTTTCACTTCTCCTCTCTTTCTTTTTCAGCTCGGGGGACGCGCGCAACGTCGGGAATCGACCCTGTAAATAGGTTCGCGTGCACATCGCCGGATCCTCCTCGATTCTAGGCGACGACAAATGCCGGGGCATCTTTTCGGTGCGCGCTACCAGCTTAAATTACGCTCTATTTTTCTCTCCTTCCTCTTTCTCGCCATCGTGCGCGTCCCTCTTTTCACTCCTCCTTCGTTTCTTTTTTATTGTCCCCGCTTTTTCCACGTCCTTCAGCGTACAGAAAAATTTCTTCACTAGATTAACTATTTTCGCTTGTTTTAGGTAAACACTCTGTTCGAATTTTCGCGGGCTTGTGTTACTTATAGTCAGTTTAAGTTTTATGAAAATTTTATCACATGTCGAGTTTGTTTAAATTTATAAAATTAGTGATACCCTGGTAGAAATTAATCCAGATCTATCTAGATGTCTAGTTTTCCATGTTAAATAATCGGGGTCTCGATAAAACTAGATAATTTTTCTACCAAAGAAGTAATACATGATAAAATATGTTTTGTAAATTGCGAAAAATATTTTGATGATTTTAATTTTTCTATGTAAATTTATAAACCATTTTATCGATTAATAATTTTAAAAATATTATAAATAAATTGCCGTGATAAAATAACATTAAGAACATTTTTTACTACATGTCTTGCCATACACGACTGTTTCTACTTACCCACATTTTTACCATTCCAAGCATAAACCTTTCAAGTTCTCGCGTCCCAAAATAATTTTCCTCGGAAAAGCAAGTAAAGAAAATCCTAACAGACGCCACTCCTAAGACAGCAATTACACATTCGAATTTCAATGAAGCCGCAATCCACGCGCCACCGGGCTCACAAACCGTCCCCGCCTCTATAAACTCTAAAGCCACTCCCGCGCGCTCCCCTCATCCGACCCTCTACCAATCAGCCCCCTTTTCCTTATCCAAACTTTCCATCTCCAGGCAGCGCTCCTCGTCTCATTCCCGCTGCAATTTTTCTCTGGCTTCGTTTGCCAGGGGCGCACGTACGACTCTCTTTTGCGGCACACGTGTGCGCGCCGCAGCCGGATCGTTCATCGTCTCCGCGTGCTGCATTTGCGCGCCGGGAGGAGGCGAAAGATCCGAGACGGGAATGTTAAGGCGCGCTGCTAAAATGCAGAGGAGCGCGCGAAGCCGACTCTCTCTCTCTTTCGCGTACTAGCGGCAGTCCGTGCCCTTTTGTGTGTAGACGCGGCAGACAGGGCGGCTGCTTTAGTTACACGACGAATGGAGCCGCGACTACGAAACGAGCCGGGGAGACGAACCGAGGCACTTATTTACTTGCGAGCGTTCGGGTACCGAGGCTTTTGTCGATCTGTAAGCTTGATTTATGCGTGTCGGATTTCGGCGATTTTGGGGACTGCCTTTTGTTGATTATTGAACAGTATTGAGATTTTAATTTTGATGTACCCTCTAACTGTTGGAATTTTATACTTAAACGATATTGAAGGAACAGCACTGTTTTTTTTCTTTTTTTTTTTAAACGCGGGAATCATATTTATACACTCACCAACCTCAACAAATAACGCAAAACTTCTTCATATTTTGCATCCACAATCCCAAACGCTTTATTGCTAATAAAAGCCCCACCCAGAAACAAAAAGCTCCGTCGTAGCATCAAGAAAAATCAAAGCCATCCATTCCGCAATACAACGTAATGCAACGGCGCGCGCGAGCTCATCTACATGTAGGCCAGCCAGCCGGCGAAGTATAGGAAAAAGGAAGAAGCCGGGGAAAAAGCTACACAGCGCAAAGCTGCAAGCGTCGCGAGCTTATGTATCCCAGGGATAAAACGGGGGGAAACTGGCGCGCACGCCGCGCGCGACAACGAGCGCAACGTGACGCACTTATCGCCGGGAAGCGAGAGGGAAAGGGGCACGAGTCTTATATTTTTCCGAGCAGCGCGCCGCTCTTCCGTTTCGATAAAGCGCCGTTGTCTCTTCCAGCCCCGGGACGTGTACGTGTGCATGTGTACGTTTCGTCGATTTTTCGCGTAAGGAAGGTGTAGGAATTGTCGTGAAATTTATAGCCGGATGCGCGTTACTTTTTTCCTCGGTTCAATAGCATTTTTTATCTGCAGTTTCCTTGTGAACGTTGTTTTTTTTGTAAAGTTCTTTAATAGGAGTAAGTGACGCGTGGACGATTTGTTTCGGCCAAAATTGATGGCTATAATTTCCTTGCAGAATTTGCAAAAGCCGATTCCATTCTATCGCTATTATAAATATTTCATGCCTTAACCTACATCACACCTGCTTCTAAATAACGCAAAACCCTTAAAAAAAGTCCTGCCATCAATCCTACTATCTCCCTTCCACTATCGAAACCCGACTAAAGCAGCCTGCCCAAAATTCCTTCTCAAAATTTAGTTCCAAAGCTCACCTGCGGGCTCCGGCCACTGCCTCCACTGCCGCGCCATAAATTACGATTCGCTCGCGTCCTGCAGCAGCGGCGCCTAATAGTTTCCTTAGCTCCTGGGCTCCTTGCTTGCGTATAAGTCGCCCCGATATAAAGCCATTTTATCACTGAAAGTCCATTATCGCGCGCGCTCCATTCTTCCGCGGCGCGCTCTTTATACAGGTGTATATATATATATATACGCGAGGCAGAAACTGTGCATTACCCCGGCATAATTTTAAATTTACCGCTGCTGCAGCGCCGAGAAAAAAGAGTAGCGCCGGCCCGTAAAGTAGCGCGTTATAAGCGCAGGAGAACGAGAGAGAGAGAGAGAGGCTGCTTTTTGTTTCGCGTCCCGCTCTTTATCGGGCCGAGAGCGCGCGCATTTTATCTCGCCTGTCCCTCCCCTTTGTGTCCTTTAATCTGATGCTTTGGGAGGTGAAGGTGTGGAGCTTTGGCCGGGAGTGAGAGAGAAAGAGAGAGAGAGAGTCAGTGTTGGTTTTGTTTATTGAAATGGCGGGCTGATAAGCGTTTGAGAACGGGGGTAAGCAGAGAGTGTTTAGAGGGCGAGACGCCTTTTGTGCCATGCCCAGGGGACTCGGTTGTTTAAGACACCGCGAAATTGGATCTAATGTACGAGTCTCGCTGTTTGTCTTTAACACGAGATTCTGTGATTGGGGAATGAGGCTTCTTAAAGTGCAGAATTATGTATTTTATGATCTTGTATTGTTTAAAAGATTAATAATGAAGAAAATAATGTATACCCCGGTAGAAATTTACCTATTTAAAATGGATAAAGTCTGAAAAATAGCATGGAATCCATTTATACTAGAGATTAACTAGCCATAAAATAGAATAACTTTTACTAGGGTAACGTAGTTCGTTAATTTGATTTTTAGCTCGTGTAATAAAAGGACTGATTATTATTCTTTTTGTAAATGTATTTCATTGAATAATGTAAATTTATCTTTATGTTTCAGGTAAGTTTCAACGAGAACATTTTATACAATTTCAACAAGCACGTAAGTTTAAGAATCAAATTTAAATCAACCGAGTTCGATATTTTGAATAGAAAGGGCAAATTTCAAATGCACGTTATTCCTTATTTTCTTAGAAAATGCCTTTATTTGCTTTTAAGGTATTCGTACGCAAATCTGTGGAAAAGGATTGGTATGAATATAAATCTTAGAAGCTGAATAAGATATTCTTTATCTTCAAAAATTCTATTTACTTATCTTCTTTCTGGTATAGAGCTTACCTCGTACATATTTTATGAATTATTACTTCAACTCACATTATAAGTATATACTTAAATACTTACTATTCATAGTGTATATCCCGATGTAGGTAACATTTTATATTCATGCAAAACGTTCATTCCGCTCAAATATTTAAATTTATTTATTTACAATAAATTAAAACAAATTTTGTTTAATCAAGTAATTATATTTAAAACTAATTGTATATTAGATCAAGCTGAATGATAATTGCCTTTGCAAAATTTAATCCTAAAAGTCAATTTAAATTTTTAAAATCTCGCCCATCTCTTTAATCTCATAATTGTGAAAATGCGCATGAACTTTGTTAAACTAGTTACTTCCGCAAAAAAGATGAAACCCCCGTTTTAATGCCATACAGGGCATTTTAATATTAGTCAGTTTGAAAACTTCACCGGGATCCAAAGCTCATTCGAAATGTACCCCCCTTTTCCGCAAAAGAAGCTCGTTCGCCCTCTTAAAGCTACTTAGGAGGCGAAGACATGTCGCTAAATTTCTCACTGCTATCGAACTTTCTTCGCGCATCAAATTTATCGTACATCTACCGCCCAGAAGAGGGAGACCCACTTGAGCCCACAAGCTCGTTAAGGGAGTTAAGCTTCATTAAAAGCCGCCGCGAACGAGCGTCGTAAAACATCGCTGGCATGAATTTTGACGAGATATGAGCTTGATGAAGCGTGATACTTTGAAGGGTCCCTCGCGAGAGAATTTCGAAAGTTACAATTGGATTGTATGATCGATTGCGAGTAGCTCACAATTCAAAAGAATTCGGGTTATCTATGATACGTGAAGTGGAGTTGCAAAAGCGAACGACTCGTTTAGCTTTTGATTAATACTTTTAATATAATTTCGTTTAATAACAACAATCAGCTCGTTATCCATTTAATTCTCGAAATGCCCGCCGCTCGCTAACTATCACAAGAGCCTCTTACTTGCGCCGTTAATTTATCTAAAAAGCACATTAAATTAATAACTCAGAAGCAGGCCGAGACGTATGCCGGCACTATAACTCAAAGCCACGGCAATTACAAAATTAATTTCCTCGCGCCCCGAGAGCTGCGCACCTGTACAAAGACATCGCCGATCGCTTGCCGTTATTAACAACTCACGTAATTCAATAAAACGGCCCTCGCATGTGTATACGCGCTCCTTCTCACAGCGAAAAATCAATCAACGTCAGGAGCGCGTTGGGCAAAACAAACCAAGACGTAATTTAATACACTCGAGTCTCGGCTTTCCTCGAAGAATTACCGGGCCACGGCGTTTAATCTCGAGAGCGCCTGTAGCAGCGTTCGGACGGCTCTTGAAGGCTGCGTTCTCGTCTTGGGAGAGATATTAGTTTCCGACCTGTAAACAGGTCGAGGGAAACCTAGGGCGGAAAAAGAATTTGCCGGCTAAGGCGAGGTGTCAGTCTTTGAGTGCTGGCGCGGTGGGAACGTTTATTCGGGGATTAGAAATTGGATGTATGAAGCTGGCGTCTTCAAGGAGTTTTGGAGATGTTTCGTATTTTTTGGGCTTATTCGGGGATTAGAAATTGGATGTATGAAGCTGGCGTCTTCAAGGAGTTTTGGAGATGTTTCGTATTTTTTGGGCGAGCTGATTGCTGCTTTTGAATTGTTGTTTGAGTGATGTTTTGTTGTGAATTATATTTTTAACTAAATGAAAAACGAAAGTGATTTTAGAGTAGGTAGTAATTGGTGTGATAAACTTAATGCCGATGCTAATAAAAATCATTTATTTGAACTTTATTCCAAATCTGAAGAACACTTAAACGTTAAGGAAAGCTTTTCATTTTATAACTGGATTTTTCTTTGATAAGATAATATACTTTCTCAGAAAACAAAAGTTATACGAAATAACACATGATCCATTTCATAAAAACATATTGCTAATACGTTGCAACATTCTTATTGAAATTTTTTTAAATACAGTTTTACAACATACTTTAATTGACTACGTGTGATCAGTATTATATTAATATTATACAAAAGAAAATAATTTTCCAGCCTCATTTGCTACTACTTACATAATTTACTAATACTTATAATGTCAATTATCTTATAGTGACCATCCTAAATTAAATGTTTGAAAATAGAGATATAAAAAAAAAAAATAAATAAATAAAAGAAAATTACGTAATAAATTAATGCTGTTGCATATATTGCGAAGCGGAATGCATACGGGATAGTCTGTGCAGGTTTCTCTTCAATAATTACTGAGTAATTGATAATCGAATAGGGTACTGGGCGGGAAAGCATACAAACTTTGTTATGGAAGCTTAGTTGCAGGGTTTGCTTGTTACATTTGTAGTTGAAAATTAGGATCTGTTTTTAACGCACATTGTGTATCAAAAATGAAATCCAAAATATCCAAAGATACATTCATTGATTGGAGAATTAAAACAATCTTTTGAAAATACATAAAATACACGTAGCTTTTTGATAAATTTTCGTGGTTATATTTTTATTAACAAACTAAATGAAGGATATGTTAAAATTTTCCAATAATATACAAATAATATAAAATATGTTCATAAATTACATATTCCGTTTATAATTTATACTCTATGTGCGTTTTTATATAGTATTTGTGTAGTTTTTGATCTCCACAAAGCAGAAAATTTCAAACAATATTTCTTTGATGATTATTATTATACAATTTTTATGAACTGAAAATTTCTAGTTTAAATAAATATCGTTATAAACATAAATTATTATTTTTTAGAGCTCGGTTTTGTTTATATTGGTTATCTCTATTCACTGAAAATACTGTGAAATTAAAATATTTTTAATCAACAAACAACATCTAAGCTTATGTTTAATCATTGTCATTAATATCGAATTGTCAATAATTATTTACTAACGACAGACTCTGCAAACAGATAAAAATAAATTCGCATTTGTCAAAAAGTAAGAAATATAGTCAATACATCGTATAACACTACCCGCCCACCATCTCTCCTCATCCCGGATTCTCTTTAAATCAATTACAAAGAGCACACAACTCTCCCTGACAAATCATACCTCAAAATTCCAGCGAGTAAAACGTAGCCGAGAAAGATGCAGCTTTTCGCTCACGAACCTCTGGCATCGCACTTGGCCGCTCGCCACACTCCTCTAATGCTAGATATTAACCCTGCTACTGTCACTCCTCTCTTCTTTAGCCTCGTTTCGTCTTCCTATTACCGGAAGGTGATTGTTGCAAAGAATTAAGGATCAGATTATACGTAGGCGTTATTATCTTGAGATTTCACTTGCACAATGTGCGTTCACAGATTGTGCGCTCAGCTGATCGTTTAATTTCGCTAGCGGGACTTGGGATTATCTTATGCATATATCGAAGAATGTGATATAGTGGATATCTGGCGTGAAGACTTATGTGCACATAGAGAGCTGCGGATGTTAGATTGGTTTGAACGGTTGTTTGATTGATCGAGAGGTGGGATTCTAACTTTATGCAACGGTATAATGGCTACATTGATTTGAATTCGTTCTATAGTTGTTGCAGTACAATAAATTAGTTGTCTGATAAATTAAATACCAGTTAAAAATTTATTTCCTTATTGTGATATTTTTAATACTTGTTAGAATAGCTCTAATAACCGATGCCGTTTAAAACCATGTCACACATAAATTTTATTTTTGCAATATTTGTACGCGTAAATTGTTACTTTATCATAGGAACGTTCAAACGGACAGCTCGTACATTTTTCCATACACGTCGTTAAAAGCATAAAGGCGAGCAGAAAGTGCCTCTCCTCTCGTGATTGCCAATTGAAACGATGGAAATGCGGCGAAAAGTGCGTTACAGCAAAATCACGGATTTTCTCGATTTTTTACGCAATCACGCGCCAAAAATTTCAAACTACCATCAATCTGACCTCTGCAAAATTCGCCAAACGATACACATTTAGCACGCGCGCGCTCGCAAACAAACATTTCGGACGCAATCATAAGTGAAAAAGCACTTTTCATCCGCGGAGATGCAGCTTGCTCGTCGGATTAGTTGAATGTGTTTTTGTTCACCCCAGTCGACGAAACGCGGCGGTAACGCATTTAATTTGAGAGGCTTCCACACAAACGGGCGCATAACGGACTTACATACGTACGCGCGCGTTCCACTCTAAGCGCTTCGGTAATTAATTAATTCAACTAGTCGTTAACTTTCTCACGAATTCGGGCAGAGTTCGGGCTTATATTGTTGAGCGAGAGTGAGAGAGAAAGAGAGAGAGAGAGTTAGTATTTGGCACCGCGCGTGCATGCGGGGAAATTGAAATTGGACACACTCGGGATTACGCAATAGCGCGATAGATAGTTTTAGAGGTTGTTTTGATTTTTTATTACGATTGATCACTGTAAAATTATTATGAGTATTTATGGCTTAATTTTTGATGTCAATAAAATTTTGGATAAATTTTTTATTTCTGTATGGATTACATGAAAATAACTGTATTGGATTTTAAAAATTCAATTAAATTCATTTTGATGTAAATTGCAATTTTGCAGCGGATACTATTACGTTTCATGGATATTGATTTTCCACCGTCTCGTGTTACATAATACTATTTTGAAATATTACTGTATTTTAATATTTTATTAAAGCAATTCATATACATAACATAATTGCCTAATATAAATAATTATTATAATGAATAATTAAACTTACCAACAATATCATTCATTCATAAAGTTTGTTAATACAAAATTGATTTCAAGCTTGTATATGGTTATTAGTATTATTATTCATATGGTCTAAAAATATTAACTAATTCTGACCTTTTTTATCCACTATACGTACCAAAAGACCCTACAAAGAGATATTGTTATAAAAACTAAAAAGGATACTTTTTGACTGAGAAAATTTATTAGTTCTATTCAATGTCTGCAAGTAGCTAGCAGTATATTATAAAATCAGTATATGCTTTACATGAGAATTTTAAGTTATGCAAAATTAAATACATTTGTCGCGAATTCAGTCATGCATGTTAAACATCGACAAACAACTCGTTCGTTTTGCCTGCGAATTATCAACTCTATTTATATACGGTCTGTATTAAATTTCCTGGTCTTGATTGTACCTCCCGGGAAAACAGCTCTTTATAATAGCTTTAATAAATGCAAGCGTCAAAAATTATTTCCATATCAGCATTTAGCTCTTTCATAGTATTTTGTTCATATTTTCCTTCAATTTGAAATTATAAATTTTTTAACTCCATTATGAAAAATAAAAATTCTGCTACGTAAATTTATTGTAACGGATTAAGTTAAAACATTTTAAACGCCATAAAAAAAGAAAATAAAATATTTTGAAACCTTTTAAAGAGAACGGCAAATAGAAAACTTTTTCACCGTGAAAAATTCAGTTACATCGAAGTAACTTATTCCTTGAATACTTCTTTTCTATGCCTCCTTTCAAAAGAGCTACATCGCTTTAACTCTAGAAATAGTCCAAAGACGTACGAAACTTTCGCGAATCCTTCAATTCTTCACATCCCATCATGTACAATCATGGCCAACTCTCCATAAGCTCATTCTTTTGAACTCTCCAAAAATGCAAAATGCAACAAAAATCACTCGTTCAAGTCAGCATAAACAAAAAGTATTCAATCCATTGTCTCTTTAAAAGAGCCAAACTCGCGCGGGAGCTAATTAAATTGCAGTTTCCATTAGCGCGGGCGTCTACACACGCAACCGCATGAAATTCGAATAACTCGCGCCTGCAAGCGTTTCCTTCCAAGAAGCGCTGCGCGGACGATTCTTGTAAAGTAAATCCCTCCGGGCTGCTCTGAGAGTGTGCATGTGTGTAAGAGCACGAGAACTTGCGACGCTGCTAATCTAAGTTACATTAAGTTCATTCTAATTTCACATTCAATTTCGTGTTTTTTACCGTGATGCATTTCTCTCTCTCTTTCTCTTTATTTACACGTGAAGAGAGAAGGAGAGGTATAATGTTTAATTAGAGTAGTTTTGTTTGTCTTTTTCAACAAATCTCGTTTGTCGCGGTTGTAGAAAGTGCTTCAGCGAAGAGGGAAAGTTCGAAGAGGATATTTTTATTTCGGAGAGGTTTCTATTAAGAGATACTAATTGATCATTTATAAGTTAAAGACTAAACATGGAGTTAACAAGAATAGTTTTGCCTTTGTAGGAAATGAATTTTAATGTAAGTGTTCGTGTGCAGTACGTTTGTAAGATGTAGATTATTTAACTTGTAATGAATTCTAAAATGTTATATCTTTGTAATAATAAGTTATTTTTTCTTATTATGATATAAATTTAAAAGAGAAACATGTAAAAATATACAAAAAGAATATTATCTTTTACATAAAAACATTAATACATTAAAAGTAATTAAAAGCCTATTTTTTTGTAAAGATATTTTTTCATTTTTCCGTAGCAACGTTTGGCGATCGAAAGTAAATGTTGTCAACCTTTTTAGTTTATTATTTTAAGTAATTTAAAACTAAATAAATTAAAGAATAATACAATTGTTTTTAATAAAAAGTATCACTGTAAATTTACACGACATTCGTCTTTTTGCCAAGACATTCTATCGGTAATAGTAAGACTTATTACGTCCATTACATCCTTTCGATACAAGAAATCTGTTAAACTCGTCTTTGTTCATTACTCAGCATTCCAGCTTATAACAATCTCGAAAATCTCAAGGAACGTTTATGCAAAAGATCCATTAAAACTTACCAACTTTTACTGTACATTCCTTGTTAAAATTCTTTCGCAGAGTCTCGATAAGTAATAAAAAATCCGTCCGGAAATAACAGGTTAGAAAAGAAAGTACCCTCGCAAGAATTATCGACGTCAGAGGAGTAGCGGCAGGCAGGCAGTTCGATGGCCAAAAGACTCCATTTACGTGATTTCGTGATAGTTCGAGCGAAAGCAGGAGGCAGCTAGCGAACGAGAGAGACTAGCGAGGCATTGGGGAATAATAACAAAGTTTTCCGTTGCCGCTCGTAAAGGAGAGACAAACTCCGAAGCGGAATGGAATCAGAAAAGGCGAAAAACGTATATGCGTGTGTATACGTCCTTGGTAGCTTTCGACCTAGGATATTAACTTTATTTATTGCTTTCAAAATTAAAAATTAATAATTAAGTAATGATGATTTAATGTTTTTTTAGGACAGCCTATTATTTTGTAAAATAATTTTTTTGAAATCAATGTGGATTGATTTAATCTTAAATTTGAATGTCTTACTAAATTTAAAAGAAAAACACATTACGAATCACTAGTTGTAAATATTCTTTTAAGAGTATTGACCAAATACTTATTAATAAAATATAAATTACATCACCTCTAAAATGCTATTGATATAAAAGCATCTAAATTATTTCCGTTCACAAATTACATCACATTTATCAGACATCAGTTATTTTAAGTAGAAACAATCGAAAATAGTCAGACTCGCCAAGTCTTTTATAAAAATACCAAAAGAAGACCTAGCGACAAAGTAAAATAAATCGAACAAATAACAGTCGCACCTGGTGTCATCGAACCTAAAGGAGTAGTTGTAAAACAATTGCATCATTTCCGCCAAGGCAATAAAGCGTAGTGTGCACTGGCTCTCTCTCTACCTTGACTCAGCCTTTGCCGGAAATCCCGAATATCCCGTCGAGTCCTTCGTGCTGGGTTCACTGCCCCGGAATATTTTCTGTCAAGCGCGTTTGTTTGTTTTGCCGCCCGGAGAATCCGTTCTCCTCGACTTTAAAGTTCCATTCGAGTGCAGGAAGTGAAGAGGATGAACATGCGGGGGTATTGAATTGGCGGAAATTATATTGTGATCGATGAAATTTAATTTTAAAGCAGTACGGGGAGGGATGACTGGTGGAGTTTGTGGATTTATACTTATGTTCTGGGTTTATAGTCAACTAAATTTTTACTATAAATTGCTTGCTTTTAACAGTTTATTGATGGACTGTAGGCAAATATATATTCTATAATTTAGATTCCTATAAATGGACTTTGATAATAAATTGTGAATTGTTCAGAACTTCAGCTTTGAACATTGAAATTTCGAAGTTTAATAAATAGTGAAGGAATTAGAGTAGCTAAATATTACAACTGCGGTTAAGGACGTTCTCTCAAAAATGAAATTATTCTAACTTTTTTGAAATTTCGAGATTGAGTTCCTTTTAGTAATCTTTACAAAAGTTTTTAATGATTTAAAAGGGCAAACAAGGTGAAAAAGCAAGTTATTCAAGCTTAAAGTTTAACGTTTTAACATAGAATTCATATACTAAATCTTATATTGAGAGACATTTCATTAAATTGCAAATTAAGTTTTTCCAAAACGACTTTGAAAAATTAGCATATGATGTAAAATAGCAATATAAATGTTGGGGAAAAAGTTTGATATGGCAAGCGGTGCTTTTTTCGAGATAGAACAATCCAAAGTTTTAATCACATGCTATGGGTATACCTATATAGGTGCACAGTATTTCTCAACGTTGAAATTTTTATAAATATTTGACACTTTAGACACTCTCTATTGATATTCTAATGTTTGAAATTAAGGGTCGAAAGTTCTTGCATTAGATAATGTAATATTAATTAAAATGTACTGTACAACATCTTAAAACAAAAAAAAATTTTTTTTTGAATTAGTTAATTATATGATATTAAGAAAGTTCTCTCGGCTTAGTCATCTCATCTCGGGTTTAAATTAAAAAATTATGTTTTTATTATCTTTTCGTAAAAAATGTATGAAAATCCGATTAATTTCTGTATTGAACTGTTAATATCAAGATATTCCACCGCGTTAAATGAACATCGCAAAAAGGTAATCCGTAATAATAAAACTCGTTAGAACCTCCTAATATCATCAAATAAATTCCGGATGAGCACACATTACACGCTCTCACATATAAATCGTGAAGCTCGGCAAAAAGCGTAGCGCCAGATAAAGACGAGGCAACTGTTAATAATGGCGCGTTTCTTGCGGCTTCCGGCGTCAGTGCGCTGAAAGAGAAGGTAAACACGCAGAGAGAGAGAGAGAAAGGGAGCCAAGCTTAAAAAGTTCTCGACGCGAGTGCGCGCGTCGGCTAACCTCGAGCCTGCAGAGGAAAACAGTCGAGTGTCCGACGCTGCTAAACTGAAGAGAAAAACAAAAAAAAAGAGGGAAGAGACGAAGGGCGGTGATAAGAGAGTAGAAGAATTTTGTGAATTCCCGATTGCTTCTCTCGCGCGGTGGCGCGCGTGACTTGAAGTCTCGCGAATTATGTGGGAAATTCGAGTTTGTTATCGTTGATTTATATCTGGAAAGCGAAGCTTAAAGTCTGTTGAAAGAGGGAGCAAAAAATTATCGAACAGATAGTTTGGCGCGTTTCTTTTTTGTCGCTCGTGCGCGCTTAGATATATGTGTTGTCAAACGTACGCTTGTGTGTATTTGAGCGGGCGTGTGTCTTAGCGTCTAGACGGAGGAAAAAGTTTAGAACTTTATCCCATAAGTTTTGCGACTTTGAGAACGTTCCTTTGTGTACCAAAAACAGAGCGTTGTCTTACAAGAATGTTATGCTTTATGTATACAAACAGTTTTAAGTTCAATTCTACTGTGCGATTCAACTGTTACCGCAGTACTTTTTCTTTGAATTTAGATTTGTTTAGTTTTTTTTTATAATTAAGGTGGTGAGTAAACACGTTGAATTTTAAGGATTAAAATATTATCGAAGTAACAATAATGAAAATTTTTTGGCAGTTGCGTTAGCTTTGTTAAAAAAATGAAACTGATTGACCTCGAACGATCAAAATAAATTAAAATTTAATTTATACGATGATAATTGGTTAGTAAAATAAATCACGTATTAATTCTAAAAATAATGTTGTTTTTGAGAAATAAAATAAAATATGTAGCAGTACATATTTTGTAAAAAAATAGTTTATTATTTTTAATATTTGTTTAGTATATAAAAATTATAAAATTTTTCTTCTGCCTCCATAAATGTAGTCTCATCCTTAGAATTTATAACAATAGTGCAGTAACAGTATTTATTGCATATATAATACCAGACACATTGCCTAATTTTGTTTTTTTGGACAGTCATTTTCTAAATCAACTTTACCATATAGTTAACTAGCCTTGCTCTTCTAAATTTAATAAATTTAAATTGAACCAATTAGTTTAATTGAAAATAATAAAAAGTAATAAAAGTGATAAAGTAAAAACACTTGGAAATCTATAGTATGAAAATTTTTAATTGAAGTATCGATTTAGCAATTTTATTGATACATATTTACATATATATGGCAATAGAAAAGCTCAAAACATACTTAGTTTCTATAAATAATGCATAAAGGCTATAATTAGATATGAAGTACCCTTGTAAAAGAAGCATCGATCGATGGTGGATAATCTCGAAAAGTCCATTAAGGCTAAAGTACATCGTCTTAAGAGGGCGAGAGAGAGGGCGAGAGAGAGAGAGAGAGAGAGAGAGAGAGAGAGAGAGAGAGAGAGAGAGAGAGAGAGAATGAGAGAGATAACAAAGCCTCTTTTCTGTGTGCTCCCATGCGCAAGGTGGAGGCCAAAAGAAGAGTCGATGTCTTTAAAGGCAGCTTTTAATCAAATTATTGAAATCCAACACTGCTTTGTCGCCCGCGATACTTTGCTTGATAGTCCAAAAAGTTGAGCTTCCATGGAAGATTCTATATATAAAAAGCTTTTACAATGATACCAAATCCATTTTTAAAAATCATCTTTTTTAAAGAAATATAAATTTATAATTGTGTAAATTTAACCCTGCAAATTTATTTGGTTTCAGTAGCATTCAATTTCTATTTATATAAAAATTATATTTATTTAGAACTAAATATCAGGTATAGAAAATGATTTTGTCCAAAACGTATGATATAAAGGGCGCGGCAGCGCCCTGATTGGCAAGTAGGCGAAGCAATCGAGGGCGCCCGTGCCTTTTATACGGCGGGTTTTCATTTTTAACCTTAGATTATGAAAAAATTGTTTTATCCCTCAAGATTTTAATTTATTTTTATACTGCTCTATCTTTCTAAAGCATTTTTAGATAATACTTGTCTATTTGTACGAATTTTGGTCGAATTGTGAGAAAGGAAACATGATAATCTGTGTAATTACAATTGATCGAACGAAATCGGTATTCGTTTTTATAAAATATTGAGCTAAAATAAATTGCATTTCGAGTTCTATTATAAAAATTACTGTACGTATAAGTATAGCATATGCTGTATCCATTGCGGACAAGTAAAATGGATTTTTGTCATTTTCGGTATCACATTCGACGAGTTGAAGCCATTTAAATTTAATTGCTTTTGAAGGACTTTTTATTTACTGCATTTTAATCTGTTCGTCCATCACGGTTTCAATCATATTCGAGATTAAAAGTGCTCTGTTCGTATTTACTTTTTGTAATCTGACTTCGAACTTAATGGCTCGAGCTTTTCAACTGCATTTAAGCGTAAAAGATGCACAGAGATAATTAAATTTAATCTAGCCTGAACACATTTTCAACACAATTAATTTTAGTCAGGCGTAGCATAAGATTTACTACTAGTATTAAATTTTCGGCGGCTATTATCCACCTAGTTGTTGTTTACAAATTCACCTACGAAATTTCGAAACAGTAACAAATAAAAGCTGATACTATATTGCTTAAAGAATCATCATATTCAAAGTGGCAACAACTTGAATGACGCTGTCGAAAATCTCTATGTACCGGGCCTAACCTTCCACGAGATAAGTGATCGAAATGAGACGGACTGCTTCATGAAAAAGCATTGCTCTTAATTATAGCATCGACGTCGCTTAGCAAAAAAAGAAGAAAGTGAAAGGGAAAAAGTGTGTGTGTGAGAGAGAGACAGAGAGAAGGAGGAAAAGGATTTTTGGCGCTATGCAGAAGAGAGCTGCTTTAATTAAAATATGGAGATTAACGGTCGGAAATATACGGCTACTCTCAGCGATTTTAAATAATCATAGATAATGTATAATTAAAGAGAGCTTCGTTATATCACGATCGTACCATCTCGTTTTCTTTCGCGTGCGGAATACTGGTTAATGTGGTGACAGAAGTGGGATAATTCCTGTCAATGTTGAGAGTCGACAAATTCGTTTGAGTTTACCGCTTATCAAAGGCAGATAATTCCATTATTACATTTACGAGTATCCACTTGATGTTACAATAGTTAATAAATAAGCCTAATTTACACATGTAGATCGTATGTACATAGAAAGGGCATACAAAATTATATGTGTTACATCGATGTATCTGAAATACAGTTCATTTTAAAAATGTATACTGGTATGCAATAAATAATGATTATAATTATTATTATTTATAAGCTTTAAATACATATTTTAACGTAAATCAAGAGTATTTTGAAATATAAGTTACTATTTCGTGGAGTTATATTATTAGAGATTTACATCGGTAATTGTCTAAAAAAACTGATAGAAGTTATAACTACTGTAATGAATCTAATTTAAAGTATGACTAAGTTATTTCTTTTAATAAAAGATCAATCATTAGCTAGTAGTGAAAAACTGCAATAATGAATAAGTGCGGCTGTATCACAGTAAGACAGTGCAGAAGCTCTTGTGGCTATTAGTATAGTCTTTTTTCTGTGCGAGAAACCACTCTAACACCCCTCGAGGCGATTCCTCGCACGCACACAGATATATGGGCCTTTCTTGAGGCTCTTGCTTTCTCGGAAAGCTAACGGGACTCGAGTAAAGTATGACCTAGGGCTCTGTTAACTCGAGAACTCTTGAACCCTTCCGGAAATGTTGAACTTCGAGAAACTGCGAAAAGCCAATGTCGGAGTCGTATTTAAATCAAGGTAGCATAGCACATCTCATGTATTTCAACACTTTCATTATATTTAATGTTTATCTATCACGCATAAGGATACTTGTACAATTTTTATATTCAATTTTACACATAAATATAAATATTTATTAATACATCTTGATTTGTATATTCAAAGTCATTAATTAGAATTTCATCCATAATGTTTAAAATTTTAAATATAGCGCACCACCTTGTTCAGATAACTTTCTTGACTTCCACCACATTTCTCATACAGCTTTCTCTCGCCGAATCCTCTCGTGTCTATGTTCTCTTTCAAGTCGAAACAATGAATTTCAAATCCACTATTCGTTATTGTCGCTAAGAACAATAACACCTATGCAGCTCGCTCGCTCTCAGCAGTCATTGTCGCTAACACTCAGGATATAGAATACGATTGTGGCATAAAATTTCGCCAGCCCGAAGGATCGGGATTAATTGCTTCCTTCTCTGGCTTGGCGCAAAATTAGCCGAAGCGCGCGTTTGAATGAGCCACCACGCTCTACATTGTCGTCCTTGGTGAGTGCATCCGATGATTAGGAGGAGTGCGTTTTTCCGCTTCATTCAACCGAAAAAGTAGAGGAGAAAGGGAGTAAGCGGAGAAAATAGCTGGTAGAGGAAGGTAGGCTGATGGATAACTTTAATAGGGGGCTTCGATGGCCTAGAACGAGAAAAGTGTACAATTGTTAAAAGTGCAGTGACCGACGTCTAAGCCGAAGAAAGAAAATAATTATGAAAGTTTATGTTTAGTTGAGATGGATAACGGAGGAGTTAAAAATTGTGATCTTTCAGAAACTGTTAGTTGTAAGTAACAAACAAAGCATTGAAATTCTGTGATAAAGTGAACCGAAAAGTTTATTGTTTCATTAGAAAGGGACAATAATATTTCAGTGCTACAAGGGAGTTTCTTTTTCTTTAAACATTAAACCCTGGACTTGAAAGTTCGGTACTTTTAAAAATTGAAAAAACTCTGAAAGTCGTAGTAGTAAAAGTTTTTACGGCTAAAAAATTTTGAATAACTGCTCAAATCAGGTACTGCTATAACAATATAAAAGTACCATCTCAAGTAAACTTTTAACCTCTCATTCTTTCAAATGTACCTCCGGCAAAGTGAGGCAATCCCCTCATTCAAAAAACATCATCTCTCTGCAAAATTTCAACTTCTTCTCTAACAATTCTCTCTAAAAGCTTCCTTTGTGTTTGAACATTCAACTGGCAACTCTCCCTTTCCGTATAACTACGAAATTTTCCGAATTAAAAGAATAAATAAATTGCATCGATCGAGCGTGCAAAAAGAGAGCGTCGAACAGGGTACCAGCAGGAGTGCACGAATCGGAAAAGGGGAATACGTTCTCATTAGCTGGGGCGACCGCGACGCGGACCGGCTTAGCTGATTGGTCCGCCAGTCATTATCTCCATTTCACGGTCCGCGAGGTCCGTTCTGTCTGCGTGTCTCTTGTCTTCCATCGCCAAAAGCGATGCGACAACAACGCCAGACGTGCTCGATCGATCCTCGTTCCGCACTGACGAATGATATTTTTCTTCTCTGGCACTCGAGGTCCGGCCGGATTTGGGGCAATGCTGGAAAAAGCTAGGGCGTCGTTGTTACAGACGATTTGTTGATAAGTAATTCCTTCTTTTCTGTATTATTTAGAAATCAATAGAGATGTAAAAAGAACGGTTTAATTGTTAAGTTCTTATAAGATTTTCGATCCTGATTCTTAAAATTTAGTTTGGTTATATTTTATGATATAAATCGCATTTAATAAAGAAAGTATCAACATCAATTTGGGAAAATTTAAGAAGAATCATCTTTACATATATTTTTCCTTCCAACTCTTAAATGAAATAATGTAATTTCATCGAACGACAAACCAGACTTCTAAATTTAGACACCTCGCGTCACCTTCCAAAAGATTCTTAACACCGTTCGACACGAAAGTCACGAACCTACATCCAATTATATACGCTCTGTTAACTTTACAACACTTCAAGATAAAACAGCCAAACAAAAAGACGAACATCCATCACCCAACCAAATACCGTACAACCCTCGGCAATCTTTTACATACGCACTCCTTTAAATATAGCCGGCACAACTTTAGCCTCTCTCGAGGGAAAGAGTGATAAAAGGGTGCCGACTGCATTCTCTTAATAGCACGGGGAATAAAGAGATCTTATATAAACGGCGCTGTAAAGTGGCGAGTGAGCTGCTATCGCGATGCTCCGCCTCGAGGTTAAGCACGAGAGCGATCTTTGATAGCGGGCTCGTGGGGCTTAAATGGACGCGATAAATAAGGCGCGACTCGAGATTGAGAATTACCGGGTCTGCAGGCGTAAAAAGGCGAGAAGCACGGGCGAAAAGGAAAAATTGATTAACCCCCTCGCTGGGCTGGGTAAACCATTGCAGCTGCGTTGGCGGTGTTCTACTGGAGCTCTGGGCTTTTTAAGGAGAAACTTGGTGCCAAGAGATTTCGAAAGTTGAAAGGGATGCTTTTTTGCTGGTCGAAGTGGTTGATAGGATCAAAGCTGTTCTTTATTCGTTTTATCTGTGTTTTGAAATTAAAATTTTCTTGTCAATTTTCATTATTCCAATTGTGAATAATGATGATTTTTTAAGGTCAAATTGGGAATGTTAAAATGACAGCATCGGCAATCGAAATTTTTCATTTTTCATTTAACTGGCTCTAATGCATTTTCTATTTTTTGAAACATAGATTTAATAAAATATAAGCAATCAAATGTTAGGCGTATTACAACTGCGGCGAGTCCCAAACATGCGCAGAAATAAAAATGCAGATCAAGAACAACGATATACAAAAAAAAGCAAAGAGAAGAAAGAATACAGCATCTTCCCGGAGAGAGTGGGGCGGAATTTCCGACCGGAAAATACGTTTTCTCTCTTTTCATCGCTCTTTCCGCCGCTCGAACTGTCTCTTTCAGCTTTTTACGCGCATTGCCAGTTTCTCTCTCTCTCTCTCTCTCTCTCTCTCTCTCTCTCTCCCATTTTCTCTCTTTTTCTTTTATTCCAACAGTCCTGGGACGGCACTCGATTCTGTGCTAGTATAAACGCTAGCAGTGCAGTGGCTTTATATATAAAAGCGGAAGATTACTACTGACGGCCCTTTGATAGCGGCGCGTATAGAGCAGAGTGACTTCTCGAAATTATCCTTGGTATCACGCAATATTCACGCCATTTATGTACTTCACGTAGAAGTTATGCACGCGCGTTGCTCGAGTAATTCTTGAAGTTCAAAGTTAAGCCTCCGCATCTGCAATGTTGATGTGATTGATTGCAGATAGAAATTCGATTGGCAATAAAGAGGAGTGTCAAGAATTGATAAAGGATTACACGAGGTTTAAGTATTCGAATACAAAGGTGAGATAATCAAATATACATAAAACTTTTGAAGCTAATTACGAAAATATATTTTCTTTAAATTAAAAGGCGTAAAATGCGTTTATTGTAATGAATACTTTGTTATATTTATGATTATGTAGCGATAAATGTACGAATGTTAATTCACTTACGTTTATCGCTAGCAAGTTATGTCATACGCAAATCGATCACACACCGTTATGCAATTCAAAAAAAAGCGTCACGTTTGACTGACACATTCACAAACGAGCCAGCGCACTCGAAACATAAATTCCGACGCATCCTTCACCCGCAAAAACCAATGCCCCGTTATTCCAATACCAAAAACTCTCCATCTGCCCATGACAAACGCATGCCGCTTAAATCAATTAAACGTCAGCATTACGATAGAGCCCCGCGATAACGGCCAAGTTTTCGGGCTCCAGCGGAACGCGCCCAGCTAAACGGTGAACCGCAAGCAGCGGCGCAAGTGCATCTCCGCCCGAGATAGAGAGAAAACGCGCCGGGGATTTATTTTTATTGCACGAAGGCGCCGGGAATAGCGTCGATATGCGAAAATAGTGGCTCGTGGCAAGAAAGCAGAAGGCGCATATGTGCGCCTCGCTAGTACGAGCTTGAGCTTCCGCTGGAGGTGTGCGCACGCGGCGCTTGGGAAGGGGGGGGGGCGCATCTCGTACATCAACAACGTGATTCCCATGCATACTGCCGCCATTCTACGGCGACGACGTGCCTCCGAGCTTACACGCGTTGCGGATGCTCGAGTTGGCTGGTTTGAAAGGCCGTGCTCCTGTGGGTTGGCTCGGTCTTGGTGGCTTGTGTGATTATTGAAGGATGGTATTGCGAGTGAGCGCTTTATGCGAAGGAAGGACGATCGGTTTAGAAGAAATCTGGATCTGTGGATTCTTTTCTTTTTTTGTTGTGTAAGAATCGATTGTTGATTGTGATCAGGCCATTTATTTATTACTTATTAAATTTTAAAACAGAAATTAAAGAATAAAAATAATTGAATAGATGTATGCAAAGCGAACCACAGCATAACTAAAACTAATAGAAAGATAGAAGGTTTAAGAAAATTTAGTGAATACTGTGTCAAATTATTTTCTCACTTATGTAATCGTTAGATAAAATTTAATCGTATAAAGCCAAAAAGAAGATTTTGCAGTAATTAAAAGAGAAATAGTTGTACAAAATGTGATATTAAAAAAAAATTCAAAGCTTAAATGGACTGCTAGATAAGACAAAAATAAATAAGAGGAAGAAAAAGCAAAAGGAATGATAGAGAAAAAAAATTATATTTTGAAATAATTTACGAGAGCAATGAACAAACGCTTGTATATGTATCAAAAATTATACTCATGAGAAGAATACAGATTCTTAGATTAAAAATTTTGTTTTTGTCGAAGAACTTTTTTTAACTAAAGTATTTACAATATTGGGATACCATGTAAATTAACTATCCTTGACACGGATTTCTGAAGGCAAAGGTAAAGGAGGTAAATCGTGTACCTGATACTGAAAATGAACGTTGATAGTATTTTTTAATGTAACTTACCTAAAAATCATTAAAACTCCTGGGTTATTTCAATTATATTTCGGAATCATTGAAAATGCAGAGTTGGTTAAAATAAGTAAGATGTGGGCAAAGAAATTATACATTGACATAGAAAATACCACAAAACAAAAAATATGAAACAGGCAGATTGATGAACGAACACGCAGATAGAAAATAATCTACAGAGTGATCTAAAAAGAGACAAAAAATTTTATGTTACGACAACAGAAGAAACAGTAGAGATTCTCCAGTGAAAGAGAAGTAGGCTTTTTTTTGCTTTTAAACTAAAGGCAATAATAGTTTTTCAGTTTTAAAACAAAAATAGAATTTTTGATATTAATATTCTATTTCCTGAACTAAAAAACGTTGTAAAATTTAAATTTATGGATTATGGATCTGCAAAAGTTAGTTTTTCAATTAGTAATTTAACAAATGAACGACTTAAAATAATTGTAAAGTGAATGAACAAATAGCAGAAGAATCTACATCTGTACCAAAGAAAATTCTGCTATAGAAGAATTTTAAGTGACATCCTCTTCAAGGTCTTACTAGAAAGAATAACTTTAGTAATGTCAGAACATTACTAAAGTTATTCTTTCTAGTAAGACCTTGAAGACAAATTCATCCTAAAAAGTTTCTTTAAACTAGCACGTCAGCTAAAATTTTACGAAATGGAAATTGAAGGTATGAAGAATCATTGAAAAGTTTTAGAGGTATAATGGTAAATTAGCTTACGGTAGCTTAAAATAAATGTATTTACTTCTACTTTCATAAAGTATATTAAATTTTTTAAATTTAAGGTAAATACTAATAAATGATTCTTTTTAATTTTCAGACTTTAATCAACTTCTGCCCCTTAATTGGAAACTTTACTTAATAATAACTTTATAAAGAACTTCAAACGCTACTACTAATGTGCAGTCCATTTCAATAAAAAATTAATGAACCTTTTGCCCCAATACCTCACGTTCACAATCAAAATAATTAAATTTAAAGTTATACAATTACAATACATTTGACATCCAGCATATAATGCAGCGCGCACTCGTAATTAAACCAGTTCGAGAGCAAAACAATAACTTTAATTAACAAAATCAAGCCCAGACAATACCAAATGCAACTTACGCGCTCCCTGCACTCCATTATGAATAAGAATTAGCAGTCCGGCCTTCTAAAGCTCCATTCGCGACATCCACACACACCCACCAACTACGCATAAATACACACACAGAAGCTCGTGCGTTTATACGCAGGACGCGAGCGAAGCCGCGAGTGTAATTTATTACGCAATTATTCTGACATGTGTTGCGCTTGTGCACAACAAGCTCGCGTGTTGCTTGAATGCCTCATAAGTTCGGAACGGCCAACTTTTCGCCAGCCGCGCGTATAACACGTGCAATGACTTCCCCGTCCCCCCTTTCCCTTCAGAACCTGCATAAGTCAGAGCTTGCTTTGCGAAGGCAAGACGCAGAAAACTCGGTCGCCCCCTCCCCCTCTCCGCGAACATAAACTTAAAATTGGCTGTTGGCCGGCTTCATCGGAGACGAGGCGCGCTTTCCGCTTTTCAAAACTGTTCGCAGAAGTCTGATAGCGCGGCCGAGGCTCAGATTACGCGCGATGACCCGTGCCCGCGGGCAACTTTCCACTATAAATCGTGTGGCTCGCGCGAGGGCCGAATGTATCGGCTCGTTTCGTTACGGACGCGGAGAGTGCAGGGATATACGTTTGCGCATGCAGTCCGAGCGAAATATATAATCGTTAATTGATTGCGAGCTTTGCAGGCTGCGCGGGGACTGAAACGCGAGAGCCGAGAGCGGCGAGCGGCATTAATCATTTTACGAGAGTGGCTAATAAAAGTTTTTGGGGTCGCTCGCGAGAGCTGAAGTGATTCGTTGCTGCGGTCGCGATGATTGAGCTGTTGTAGTCGCGCCGAGAGAGGTCGAGCTTTTCGAGTGGGGGTGTTCAGTATGGGGGCATTTATGAATTTCGATTTGTAGTTACTGTGGAATCTATTAAAGGAAAATTGTGTATTGAATAATCGGGCTCTTATAAATATTTAAAACTAGGGAATTTCGCGTTGATAACGACTATTACGTATGTTTTTTGGAATAAGTAACTGTAAGTAATATTGATATATGAGGTAGAAGCATTAAAACTTTTTTCTTTAGTTTGATGAATTTGAGGAATGTACACTTTACTTATCTTTTGAAATAGACTGAAATAAGAAAATACGCATGCAAAGAAAACAAGAACTTCAATGCTAACAATGTCACATCAAAAGGCTATATCTAACTACCACTTGCAGGTTGCAAAATTCTTACCACGAACATGTATGAAAAATTCTAAAGTGTTCAGTTGAAATTTAACATCACGGGAGGAAGCAAACTCATGGTTCTTTATATAATCAAAAGATAGGCAACTCTCAATCGAAGAAGACGTAAAAAAGCAGCGTATAGTCACAGTCACGACGACAACTTTTATACCACCATCAAGCATCATTTCGTAAGACTTCAAAAAGCGCCTCCTGCGCACTTTAGCATTAGCAGCCACGAGACTATATTGCACTTCTGGCAAAGTGAAATACAAGACTCGGGCAAAACTAAAGAAATTACAATATCAAGCTTATATTCTTCGATCCTCACTTACCCACCACCTGCATTCTTTCCCCTCATATTTTCTTCTTCCATCCCCCAATTCCTTTGCGCATAATAACGAAAAAGAAACACTTTGTTGGATGAGATCTCCTTGGGCGAAAAGTAGGATCGAAACTTTGCGCACTGCTTTTAAGGAGTGCTTTCGTGCCGAATGAATTCGGGCGCTGAAAAGCCAGCCAAGCTCCGGCCGGCAAACGTGCAAACTTGCTGCTGTTACTCGGCCGGCAGATCGAAACTTTTATTTGTATAGGACCTTGCGCGTTGCCGCCTACCTTCTTTTGAGCTCGTTGCGCAAACTTATCAACAAAGCCGAAACGAAGGAGGCAGCGCCAAATAAATTGGCGAGGAGGTGCGAGTCGACGCGCACGATTCGTTATAGGCAAGAATAAATTTTACGCGCAATCGACGACGTCGACGATCAAAGCTGTTTATTTTACTTTCCTGCTTGAGATTTGTCGGCTATTTTAAAGGAGAGTTTATGTTAGTTTTAAGTTATTTTTTATGATGGAGTTTGATTTGGTCCAGTACGTAACTTTCATGTGGTCTTTTGTAAATAATCGGTATAAATTCTGTATTTCAAGGGTTATTTAGAATAACGATTTACGACATATTTCGTGTTATCGGCAAATAAACTTTGGTAATTTGAGATTAAAGAGGACTGTTCAAACATGCCGAAAATCATAAAATGCAAATTTCCCATTAAATATCACTTAAGTTGTTAGTAAGTAAGATCTTATATATAAATTGAAAATAGTTCACTTCGATATATTTTTGTATTCACTATACACCAGTATCTTTCTACCCTCGTTACAAGTTCATTCTTCTAACTCTATTAAAAAAGAAATAATCAGTGCTTATTAGTTTTCAAAACTCCACTTTTTTTGACTTACAAAGTATCCATAATTAACTACATAAAACCAGTAATATAATATATCACAACTCATCGCCCCGAATAAAAGTAATTTCTCTCAGCGCACAGAGTGCGACGATTGCAGTATGACGCAGTGGTAGTATTCGCGCCCTCATAAAGAGCCGACGACCGCAATAAGCCGAGCCGGCAGCACATCAGGCCTGGCTCGTATATATGCGCTTCCATACGAGGAGAAGAGATATTTAATTACGCGCTCGTAGCCGCGGCTCGCCGCAGACCTGGAAATGCGCGCTCGCTCGCTTTTGCACCTTTTCACGGGCAATCGAGTGCGTATATACGCTCGCGACGAAACGTTGAGGGATATTCGCGGACGGGCGCGAAGTTCGCCTTAATTTGAGTGCAAATGAGCTTTTTCGCGGAGGCATTTGAGCGCTCGCGTGACCAGAGGAGAAGTTTTGCGCTCCAGGGATTTCTGCCGCGAAGTGTTTTTATCGCGCGGCGTTACGGCTAATCTTGACGATGGAATTGGCTCTTGGTTTCCGACGATTTAATATTTAGTTGATTTTCTTCAGGGCGGATGGGGAATTTTAGGAAAAATTATACGATTTTGAATGAAGTTTGCTGAAGTGCATTAGCATGCTTTTGAGACTGAAGGAGAATCGTTTTTATTTCAACTTTGGCTTCAAAGAGATTTTGAAAGAGGCTGCACATTTACGAATGAGCGCTCTTTGTTTGCTCAATGGCTTATTATGGAAGTCTGGATGCCTTTAAAAATCAACTAGTTTTCGAAAGATGTAATTTACTTTGATCTTGATTTTACCTAATTAAAATTTGAAAATACTTGGTATCAAATTAAAAATATTCAAGAAATTGCGAGATTTACGAATACATATTATATATTTAATTTTAGGTCCTTATTAAAATTTAAGATTTTCCATTCGTTTTATCGGCAAGTAAACTTTTTTAGTCGAAATGGAGTAAAACGTTTTGAAACCAAAGCTTTTTTTTGAATTGAAGAAATTTAATTTTCACTACTTACATCTTTTTTTCATCAAGAAATTTTTTTGTAATTAGCATAGTAATATATTAATGTAATATTGAAGAATTGGATTATAATTTAAATTTTTTTTCGGAAATGTATCATAAGCAAAAGAATTATTTCTATTTATAAAACAGTCGATGCACATATTTTATTATTTATAAGCATCTGTAAATAATAACATTTATTACTCTAAAAATTTTATCTTAAATCAATGTAGGGTTTCAATAATTCATCTATTTGAATATTTAGTCAAATTTAAAATCCATTAAAGCTGATTATAAAAAAAAATTGTATTGACAAGCGCAATGTATGGAAATTAAACAAATTTTTATAATCACATTTAAATAGTTTAAACTTCCAAATAAAATAGACTTAATAATTATCGTTTGAAAATAAGTGAGCCATAACAAGAAAATTTGCTTGAACAAATATAGATTCGACCAGACTCTGCTAAATTGTCTTTTAAAGAATGGCCCTGGGCAGATACGAGGCTAGTTGGTGCGTGCATCGTTAAACAATCATGAAACACTCCTGGCTTTAATTAAAAACGGAGAAAGAACAATGCTGATTTACTTTTTTCATCACCTCTCCACTATTTTATATTACGTTTATTCGTTCGTTCTTTTCTATTATTTGTTTAAGACGTGGTAGTTCGATGTTCGACTTTGTTATATTTGCAAAAAATTTCTAATTAAATTTCTATTGAAATATTTATTTTGCAGGGTTCAGAGCTTTATTTTTAATTACACAAAGTTTAAAGCTAAAAGAGGTTTAGAAATAGTATATGTTTAAATAACATAGATGAAATACTTATTTACTCATTTATTTTGTGCTTTTATGAGTATTCATTTATTTATTTATGATCGTAAGACAACTTCAATAATATAATTTTTAATACATATATATTACATGTTTTTTTTTCAGACTGAAACTCCCTCAACTCACAAGGGTTGAGTCAGTTTGTCACGGATTTGTTATACGAATTTTAATTATAAAAAAGGTGGAAACGCGCTATCGTGTGGATTCGAACCCGGGCCCCTCCGCTCTGAAAGCGAGAGCTTTAACCACTGAACTACTCCCACCAATACTCACTGAGTAAATTTTTATTGAAAATAGTATATTACGCACCTAGGAAGGTAAAGTATTGGCGAGTCCATATAGTACGTGTAAATTGCTATCTAAACCGAAGGCGAAGTACTATTGCTTAATGACTATTTACTAACTAACAATATCTATAAGTCAGTGTAAATAGGTTAGTTAAATCTTCTGCATTGAGTGACTAAGTTACGAAGCTCGATACTTTTGAGAAATAAAAAATAACTTAACAATAATAATTAACTAAATTACTCTCATAACAATAATATAAATAATCAGATTAATGTATCTTGAAAAATATTACATCAATAAAATATCCTGCCTTGTAGCTCTAAATCTATTTCTTTGACGTTTGATCTTTTATTTATACTACATTCGGCTGCTGCTACTTACAATTAGCAGGAGATTAGTATGCTCATTTAACATCACAGCGTATAATTAACCTCAAATCTGTCCCCATTTTAAAATCGTTAATATACATTAAAAAATAATCGCCGCTGACTCATTAGCCAATCACAAAAGGCTTTAATCTGGTAACAATAAAAAAACATCTCCATATTTTATGAAGGAATTATGAACTCTTTTTCTTCAATTCTATATCGACGTTTTCATTACCTTCTCTTGGCAAATCCAGACAAACAACCAACCTTCCTAACGAGTTATTCAGACGTTGACCTTCTACCTTTCCTACGACATACAGGCACCCGCGGTAAACGACGCATATTTTCTGGTTTAGAGCCGACTGTGTTACCTGCTTATGCTGGAACTTCTCCCATGAGGCTTCCTCTCAATTGAACCCTACACATGGTCAGCTTAAATATCACATCTGGTTGCGGTTCGACGGCTCCTCGGGTAGTATATGCACACTGTTTAGATTTGCAAGAGTTCGACTCCTTATCAGGATAGTTGAGTTTTCTTTTGCGTGGCTAATAGAATGGTTAATTTCAAAGGGAACGATTTGGAGCCGACAGATATTATATATATATGCATAATTATTGTGACTTTTATTTTATAATAATTTTAAAAATCCCTTGCCCGTTAAATAAATAAAGAAATTAAGTTAGGAAAATGTGCAGGCTTCGAAAACATAATTTACAAATATCGAATATGTTATCCACAGTATCAGAGTATCTGATAATATTCTATTACATTTTCATTAATATTTATTCATCTCTGTGTACTATCATTTCAAAAGATGCATTACACATTAATTTCATTTAAAGCAGTTAATAAACTTCAAGGTTATGATATTTTACGTCGTTATTAAAAATATATTTATTCGGGCATTGGTTATTTTAATGTTATTATATTATTTATTCTTAATAAATATATTCATATATTGAAATAAACTGATTAAAAAGTTAAAAAAAGAATCATTTCAAATAAATTCATATGTTTTTAATTTTTTTAATAAAATTATTCTAACAAACAATATTTTCAAGTGCTATAGCAGGATAAGAAAGATGCAGGTACTTTCGCCTATAAAGATTCAATAACTGGGTCACAATATGTTTAAGCTGACGTTGTCCGATTGTCAGGAAAGCTCCACTGATTTTGTTAAAAAAAAATATTAAAATCAAAATATTAATATCAAAATCTGTTCTTACCGACATTACCGACATTTTAACATCAATAGTTTTTATTAAAGATATTAAGAAACTTTTCTGAAGTTCAAACATCAGCTTCTAGTAAAATATGCAACAATCTTTAGAAAAAAATTTTTACCGAACTGATCTAACCAATGTTTACAACATAAATTTTGGGTTTCCGTTTAAAATTCTGTGTAGATTTCTACCTCACCCTTTCACTTAGCCTTAATTAACAATCGACCACCGACTCAAAAAAAAAAACATAAGCATCACCTAAACTATTCAAAAACCTTAACCTCAGGTTCGCCTCCTCCTCCGAAAAAATTTAGCGACCGATCTCTAATCCGCATTTCTCTCTTTGTTTGTCTCCAGTGCCGAAGGTGGAGATAGTGGACGAGCACGGTGCGACTGCCGGCGACAAGTTTTACAAAGCCGGCAGCACGATAGAGCTCAAGTGTGTGGTCAGCAAAGTGCCTCATCCCACGGGCTACGTGATGTGGATGCACGGCGCTCAAATTCTCAACTACGACACGACTCGAGGCGGCATAAGGTAAGTGGAGCAGGCAGCCTAAGCTTACCCCGCGCCCAAAGCGCCAGTTGTTCGCCCTGAAAATCGCCGACATTCGCAGAACGAAGCTCTGCGGATCGGTTGAAACTCGACAACATCGCGCGTTCAGTTTTATTAGTACTTTAATACAATATGGAGCTATGATAATGCTGTTAGCATTGTTGATAAGTGATATTAGTGCTGATGATGATTGCTGTCATTGGTATAATATTTCGATGAATGATTAAGTAGTTTTCAGAATCGTTTGATATACTAGCTTGATAATGAAAGCAGGTTTAACAATATCAGTTAAGAGAAAGATGAAATTGTAAATGGCTAGGGTTAAATGTTGTTTAAGATACACAGAGGAACGTGAAAGATTTTAATTAAATAGCCATAATCTCGCCAAGTTTTGTTTGAAAGGTTTTTAATAACAAATTATACATAATGCATACTCAATACATTTCATAATAGAAATAATTCCAAGCTTTTTACAAAACCTGATTAACATAAACGCTTTTAATTCATGCAAGAAGAACCTAAACAAACATTTCAACGAAGAGAACATTTAGAGAATAGACTCACTCCGGCTCTGCAAATACTATTAACAGCGTCCATTCGTGCAAATTCTCCAGCTGAACACAACCAGTTACATCCGGCTCTCGAAACTTGACTAGCCCCCGCGCTAATAAAGGGCCAAGCTCCGAGCTTGCAGCAGCTGCTCTGGACCGCTAAATAAAAAGTAATAGCACTCGCGTGCCTCTGCCAATCTATTTGTCGGGCCTCAATCGGAGCAACACGCGAAGATCCCCTCTGGAAGGGCAGAGGTAGGGAGGGGGGGGGGCTTCACATATGGCCGAGCAATTTCGCCGGGAAGGGTGCGGCCGATAGTTCGGGATGAGAATCCTAATTGGCCCGATAAAGAATGGAGCGCTCGCTGAATTTTGAAAGGTTTTCATTAAAGTTGCTCCGGACGCCCCCAGGCGCATCCCGCCGCGGGCTTACCGCGTGTGACCTAATTGGTTATATATATTGGAATTCATGAATTTAAAGTAGCTCGCCGAGCGAGCGATCGGCGAGAGGAGCTTCTCCTCTTTTTTTCCGATGGACGGACGGCGCCGAAATTTTCAATCGCTTTTGATCGGGGTCGATGGAAGGGTTAGGCGCGTGTGCGCGAATTGATCGTTTCGGTGGTTTCGACGGGGGGAGGAGGAGGGATTTTAACTCGCGGGCGGGATTTTGCTTGTTAGTGCGCCGTAAATGATGCCGAATAGTGGTATATAGCCGCGGCTAGAAGTGGAAGTTTAATCTTGAACTATTAAGTCAGGAATCGAAATTAGTTGGAACTATAATGAGGTTTAATAAGCCGTTAGGAGGCTTGAGTGAAAGGAATACTTTTAATGAGAAAAGTTTTATTTTTATTGTGAAAGTTCCTAATGAATATTGTTTCAATATCAAATGCACGAGCAGCGTTTATAATAAAAATAATAAAAAGCTATTGAAGAAGGAATGGTTGGAAAAATTCACACCTCAGGTTTATTAATTCTAGGATTAAAAATAAAGATTAGATAATGAAAGGTGTTGAAATAGACTTGAATTTAGACAGTAGTGTTTAAGCATTAAAATCTATTTATTACAGTTATAAACATCGTCTCTATTATTTAGAACTCTTTTTTTTTTAAATTATTAGTTTAAAACAAACATATTGTTTAAAAAAAAAATGTTTGAATTAGCTTATTATTTAGTGTAGAAATAAATGTTATTGAATATAATTCATTATTTGAAAGGTTTATTATTTTTATCTTAAATTTGATAATAAAAATACAGAATTCAAAAACTTTTTATAGAATCACTTTAAGCTGTAAGAAATATTTTTCAAATAAAAAAAACCGCTGCCAATACTTTGGCACGTAGCTTCCTCAAGAACAATTTATTGTTCCTATATGTATGTTAT
>UELX01002284.1:0-32600 GCA_900480035.1 Eupelmus urozonus
CTCCCATCCAGCGCGCGAAGTCACGGCTTGTATATATACGTATGTATATCGGCGTTATCGGCGCGCGCGCGAGCCGCCGATGATTTACAACACGAAGCCGGGCTCGCGAAGGCACATAGCGTCGGCGGCGACTGCACAAATGAGCCTGCGGTGCTTTTGATCGCTTATCGACGCGCCGCTGCTCTCGCCCCGATGTACACAGCCGCGCGATGGCTTACCTGCAATAAAAACGCTTTTTTTTTTTGCTAGCGCGAGGCTTGATGTATGTACGTACAACGACTGTTTGTCCGTCCCCCTACGTCTATGTGTAGCTATGTGTTAGGTTCTCTGCGTGCGGATTTTTGTATGAGAGCTAGAGAGGAGGTGGCTATTGTGTCGGAGCCGGTTTGCGTTGGGAATTCTTTGCCGATTTTTATATGACGGGAGGGGAAATTGACAATTCAGCGTGCCGGGAGGATTAAAATGACATTTTCTCGCGCAAAGTGAGCTGTCAGCGCGTAACATTTTATTTGTTCGATTTTATTTATTATTTTCATTTATTTAATTTTTTTCACATCATGCGTGAAATTCAAGTACAAAATTTATTTATGACTACTACTTGAAACTCTCTTACTGCCACTATACCCACATACAAACAGAAGCCTGATTATATGCATTGTTGCATCACGATGCGCCTACTGCTCCCGTTTTCTTTTCACGCTGCACTCAGGTGCAGCGCGCGCAACTTACGAAATCTCTAGACTTTTACGACTGCAGACAGCGAAGCGCACACGTCCTGCCTCAGTAGCTGACGGTTTCTTCTTTTTTTTTATATCCTGCTGAGCGCGCGCCGTATTTCATTAGAATATATCGGTCGCTTGCGCGCGGCATTTCGATCAAGGAGAGTATATCTACTTTTGGTAAATTGCAACGGCAGGCTCGTTAAATTGATGCTTTTTATCTTACCGCTAGAGCTAAGCTTTCTCAAATTGCACATTTAATTCGATCAACTAAATAAAAAAAAAAAATTCCTATTAAAATTTATTGACTATGTTATTTCGTCAATTAAGTCTACTTTCACGTTTCGCATAGTCTACGAAAAAATTGATTTTATTATCTAAACCTTATAGCAACCCGGCCTCATCACAATCTCAAATAACAAATCACCCTCTGCTCACAGCCATTAAAATATTCATCTAATTACACCCTCCAAAGCCCTCACTAAACTCAAGCCTACGTTTAATCCACTTCAGAGCCGCTGACGCACGTCGGGCCCGTTTGATTTACGATCTCGTAATCGCGGCTGCAGTTGCGACCACTTCCGATCACTGCGCTCTGTATATATACACACTCGGCGTTTCCGCGTCGTGAAAACGAGAAACTATACCGGCGTATTCAAAGCACCGCGGCCGATTCGCTCGCTGTAACAGCCGGAGCGTGACGGAAATTAGACGTTTTACGTTCGATTATACGTGTATATGTTTTGAGGAGAGGGGGAGAAATGGGTATGTTCGTTACTTCGTGTGCTGCGGGTGAGTTTGGAATGTTGAGTTTTATGGTGCATTTTTTGTTATCGTTTTTATCTTTGCTGGATCTTTCGCCATGCGGTTTAAATTTCAGAGTGAAAATCAAGATAAAAATTTTGTGTTTCATAAAAAGACCTGTTGTAAGATGAGTATCTTGGATTTGTATACAAATCCTGTATTTTTCACCATTATTATAAAACATCCGTACTAAACGTCAGTTTATCAATTAATAATTACATTTTACCGTTTTTATAAATTTTCAATACAACTTGATTGAAGGAAGTCTTTGACCTCTGCAATATGCGGTCAGTAAAAAGAATCGAAGCAATGCAAAAACACAGCGTATCGCTTTATCAGATTAATAGTTTGTATTTGTAACACGACGCTACGTAACTACAAAAGTACTCGTGTTTAATTTTTTCGGAACTGTTTGTCTCGGCAAGTGATATGTCTCTATCAAAAATTGTAGTCTCGATAAACTGAATGCAAAGATCAACAAGCTCGCATGATTTTAGATGACATAATTAATAGAAAAACTGGATAATTAAATTTATCCAATAAATTTAACAATAAATTTAAGTAATAAACAATTTTTAAACTCCATATTATTTGAAGAAAGAAAAACGAAGCAAAATCATAAAAAAGACGATCATCAGTGTAGACTACTATTCATTATTCAAATTTAAAAAATTCTAAAAACATCAACAAAAAATTAAACCATTGTTCCAGCCCAGCCCGAAAAGCAGTAAAAAATCAGCCGAGCGGAACCCATCGAGATAAGAAGCGTAATTCGTGTATGCAAAGAAGAGCCATATATCTCCCGACTTATCATTAACGCCGTTCCACTCTCCGCCGCAGCAGACACCCATGGGCCGAAAAAAAATTTGTCATGCGCATTTGTTTCGCCGGCGCACCACCCATACACAACAAACCCAAAGCCGTGTCCGTCCCACCTATATACACGCATCTATAACGAATTCACCCCCTCGCAGCCGGCCGGCAAACTTAGACTCCTCGCACAACCCATTCGAAATGTATATTCAAGCGCACGCATGCGTAATTTATCCTGGCCGCGATCTCCTCCTCCCCGAATTTAAGCGAGGGCTAATTTTCGTGGCGCTCGCAGAGACCGCAAGCTTTTGTTCTCCCTCGGTCATAGGTAAGAAAAAAAAAAGAGAAGCCGGCCTTCGCTCGTTCCCTTCCTCTGTTTTTTTCATTTAGGCGCGAGGGAGAGAACATGAGCTTTTACGAGCGTTTCTCGCTTTCGTTTTCACCGCACGTATAAACGAACGGCGGCGCATAAATCACAAATTAATATCAAAGTGTAGGCGCGCACGCGTTGCCCGGCTTATTACCTTAGCGCGCCGTGCAAAACGTTTTCTCATGTGGGCTCTTTTTTCCCTGGCCGAGCGGCTTTTTTCGATGCCGGGGACAGGCGAGTTTTAATTTCGCGCTCTGTAGCTGCTGTATTGCGAGGCTCGGGCGCGTGGTGATAGCTTTTTGATTGTTATTGCCGCGCGCGTAGCCGAGAGTGGCTCTCGTAATTTTTTTTTCGGCCTCGCATAAATCAGATTTTCATTCGTCGCTGCGCATCCGAGGCTGGATGGTAGATGGATTTACACGAGTAGCTAGTTGAGTTATGTTGCATATATAGGTTTCTGATTGTCAGAAGGTCGTTTTAATAATATTTTTATTGCTTAATAAGTCATCTTTTTGCTACTGTTCATAATATGCTTGCAACATGAATCGCTAATTTGAAAACTTTAGTTGTAAAGGTCTATCTCGTAAGTTTTTGCCCCTGCTATTTCAGAAACAGCAGTAACAATATTGAAAAATGATCTTCTCGCAGTCGATGTACTTACTATTTACTAGCAATTACAATCTACTAATTACGCGTTTTCCAATGGTCATAAATATCACCGCGAGTAGGTCACATTATACATCACCTATAATTCTTCCTCTTCGCGCAAGCACAAAGTGCGCCAGCGCGGTAGATTTCACAAGATCTTATCGTCTATATATAAGCCTCATAACATCAAATCAATTGCACGGGCCGCTATTATTTTTTATCTGAAATCACGCTAATCCAGTTGCGCGGCTACTTGATTTATTTCGTATATTGTAAATCAGACAGATATAGCCTGAGTTTAAATTGCGTATATCAGGAGTACAGAACATGCCAAAACGAAGAATCGCCGGTAAAAATCTTCCATAAAGCCGAGACTAGCTTCTCAGCGCGAAAATTTAAGCTTTAACGCTCCTTGAAAGAGGCGAGATCAAGGAACAGCCGAAAAGCGATTCATGCTTTTTCGGATCGCCGCCCATTACGGACTGGATGTATGGTTTCCTCTATATACCTGCATCAGCTATGGGATGCAACGGTGCATTCTCCCTCGATTTTTCTCGCTGTCGAGGCGTTTCTATATAAGAGCCTACGGAGAAGCCACTAGAAGCTCTTTTTCTCGGCCGCAGAGGCGGCCTAGTCGAGCGTTAATAAACGATCGATCCGAGATCAAAGCCGCTTTCTTGCTTAGTTCCATCTCCTGCGCTCTCATTAGCGCGTTGTTCAAATTAATCTAATGGTTGTCTGAGTGCTTGTCTAGCGGTTTCTAATATGTGTGCAGCGTGTCGAAGGAGGAGAAAAGTGGAAATTGCTGGCAGAATAAGAAAGGTATAAATTTTTTAGAGAAGTGCACTATTCTTTTTATGACGCCATTATTTTAGAGAAGAAATGAGAAGCAGCGAATTTTATTAATCTATATGGTATTGAGGGCTTATTAAAAGTTATTTAATTGCTAGAATTTGTTCTTAATAAAGTAAACGAGCTTCAAAGCACTGATAAAGTGACAAAGAGATAAATCTAACTGTGCATAAATGCGTCCTTGTAATTTTCAGGCGTAATTATATGCACTTTAGAGACTCATTCAGTCTGGAAACTTGTAATATCAATCAGAAGCAAAAGAATTAAATAGGTTCTTTAGGAAAATAAATAGGATAGCTTAACGACTAACAAAATTAATTATATCATAAAATGATCGATCGGCGCCTTAAATTAAAATTAGTATACAAATAACCAAATAATCAAAATCGCTAACGAAACCAGAACAGGTTAAGGCACTTTGCTCTTTGCTGATGCGAACATGCAAATATGTGGACTGACACTAAATAGAGTAATTACCGATAATAAAACAACGAATATCCCACGACTAGACAAAAAGTTTTCATTGCAAAATAAGTGTATAAGTACTCCATTCATGCCCTCATCTCAGCCCGTCTCTTTCGCTCTCGCTCCAGCTGCTCACTCGTTCCTCTCCATATATATGTATATATATACAACATCGAGCCTCTGAGAGAATCAGCGCTGGAGGCTCAATTAGAGGCCAATTTCGTACGTTATACCTCGAACCCGTGCGCGCGCGCTTTCACCCGCTGCAGCAGCTTCTTATCTCCCTCGATTTTTCTTTCTCTCCCTTTCTCGTGTGCAGCTCTTCTCGCGGTCAGTTCATTCATACCTTCGGGTGAAACCGGTACAAAATGAGTCTGAGTGCTCAAAGATTTCTGGATATTTTTATTTCGCTATATAGTTTAAGGTAATCAATGAAATTATTTTTTTACTCATTCAGCAGAGATAATAAACTAAAGCTTTTAGTGCGTGTGCGTTAAGCTCTTAATTTTCAGTGTCGATTAAGTACTCGGGCAAACAACAGTTATAATTCGACTTCATTACAAGTACTTTTTGACTCCCATTAAGATCCTTAATCAAGAAATCGGCAACTCTTGCCAAAATACACGCATTCAACTTCGACATCGTAATCGTTCCACCTTTCTTTTTCCAGTTTAAAGAGCAATTCGAAGATGCCGATTTTGGCGAAAATTAAGCTCATGTCGTTTCGTTCGTCCCGCGGCTGAAACGTGTAATTTTTCATCCTGAAATCGAGAAATCAGATGGAACATACAGAGACGAGCTTTAGCGGCGAGTGCAGCCTTTTAACGTGGCATCGGTGTAACGTTTTGGGCCAGCTGACCTGGAGCGTCATTATTTTCTGAGAGGAGAAAGGTGTTTGTTACGCTATATACGTACGGGAATCTGCATTGAGAAATTTCGTTCGAGCGTCGTATTATTTCGGAAATTACAGGCCGATCGCGCGAAAAATTAGTGTGGTTTGAGTTATCATTATTTTTCGAATCTTTCTATTTTCTCAGTCGATCGTTATTTTTCAATTAGGCTAGCAGATTCTCAACATAAAAATCGGAACGAAGCTGTAACGGACTATTAATTCTTCCGATCTCTCCAACCCTATCGCGCACAGGAAAAGCAACCTATATAAACCGTTATCTTATCCCTCTTACCACCTATCCGGTTTTTTCCCCCAATTATACCATATAGCCCACATCCGCAACCAAGCCACATAAAAAAGCCCGCACATATCGCCGACCAGCACCGAAAACCCACTTACTCGATCCAGAAACTCACAATCCCGCATGCGCGATACTCAGTGCGTTTTCATCGGACCGGTGCCATATATTTCCTCGCGCCTGCGTACACGCATCACGGAAGACTCTTGGATGAGATAGCGCGTAGCGATTAGAGCTTGCTTTTCTTCATGGTCTTTCTCTCGGTTACTTTCGTTAAGTGACCCATTCTTGCCGATGACGATCAAGATCTCAAAGACGAGCGCGGAGCCGTTCTCTTCTCTCTCTCTGGACAAAAGACGCGGGGAGGGAGGGAGTTATAATAAAAAAGAAGGAAGAGCCGAGCGCGGCGTAAATGCATCGATGCAAGCGCGAGAGAGCAAGATGTAAGGAGGAGATACGCGCGCGCGCGAGGCTTGGGAGAGAAAAGGAAAACGAGAGAGAGAGAGAGAGAGATCGATGTATATATATATATACACTAAGTTGTCATGGTGTCTCTGCATCTTTTGCTTTTACCTCCTTCGGCCTCGATCGCTCTCTGGCTACTTCGGCTTTTTTATGTATCTTTTTTTTTTCGTAATGATGCTGTTGCGGTACTGATGGGCGCTGTTGTAATGATGGGGATTTTTATTTTTAATGCTAAGCGCAAGGAAACGTTTCGTAATACTGTTATGGGAACTGAAAGGGTTTACTCTGTTTTTAAAAACACCAATCATTAAATTCGCAATAGTTTTCAAATATATTATTTGTCTAACAATATGTATGAATCGGTTTCAGAGTTTTTTGCGTAAATTTCTCATTTCAAATTTCCTAAATTTTCAAACAAATAGTATGGGTAGGTCAAGCGCAAAATTATACAAACAGTCCCCCAGAGTAAAACCTCAACCGAACGAACAAACGTAATCCACGTCCATTAGAAGCATAAAAGTCCCGACCGCTACGCTTTTCCCATACGTCTCGTTCCCTCTTGTACAGCTATCAGGCGGCAACTATATTGTCCATCAGACATACGCGCAGCGTACGTAAAAGCAGTGAGCTCGCGCGCTCGGAAAATAAGTCAAGCTCTCCGCAAAGCGAGCAAAACGAGCCCGAGCGATCCAGGCGATCCTACTGCTCATTCCCTTTTTGCGCTAAGGATGCGCGCGCTCTCCGAGAGATCAAAGCTCTATCTCCGTCCTCTTCTCTCTCCCTCTCTCTCTCTCTTACACAGCAAAGATTCCGAGAGATCGAAGACCGCGCTCTGAGAGAGCTCGCGCTCGATTGCCTTTGATTCTCCACTCCGATCTCTCTCTCCGCTATATAGCGAGAGAGAGAAAGAGAGAAGATACGTTGAAGGACGAGCGCGCGATTTTAATGCGGACTGACCGCGGCTTTAAATTCTCTATATAAAGCCGTAGAGCCGGGCGCACGTGTGCGTAAGGGCGATTTTTTCGCGCTTTGATGCGCGCTCAATAGAGGCACGAGGCTTGTTCTCTTTTTAACGCCGAGGTATAAAAGGGAGAGAGCCGGAGAGAAAGGGGGGAGCTTGTTTTTCGGTATTTAATTTGCGAGATGTCGAAGGCTATTGCCCGCCAAGCCGCTGACATTGTAATCTGATTACGCGGATTTCCATCCTTTTTCTCGTCTTGCCGAGTTTTTCTGAGAGGGCCCGATTTTAATCGCATGCGAGGATGACGTCTCGAGTTTGTAATTCAGAGGGCTTCTTAAAGTTTCAAGTGGGAGAGTTGAGATGGTACGATTTGCTGTGTTTTCGATTGTTTACGCAAGGAGTTGCATCAAGTTGGTTTTTTAATACTTTTACGCAGTTCATTTGTCATTAGTAAATCGTCTAAGATATATGGCATAAGAGAATGATAAAACACAATAGCCTAATAGATTCAATTTCCAGACTGCTTCCTGCCTAATCGAACTGGCATAATGAGATTCTTATGAGTGTGTATTAATGACCGGGGATCGGATTTTAGTTTTCATTAAAATCCAAGACTCGAATTTCACAACCTCAATCCTAATAGATGGTATGGGTTACCGCATCCGAGAATAGCTGAGACGATTATTTGAATACATTTAGGTATAAATTCCGATTTCCGAGGAACAGGTACTGACCTGTTCGCACTTAAATTCGCAGCTTCGAATTTAATCCGAATTTTGAACTCGATTATTAATGTATTCATGGCAAATAAAGAACTTAAGAATACGGTTTAAAACTTTTTCGATAATTCGCTTTTATGGTAATGCTTCTTCTTACATCCTAATATAATAAATTACTTTAGTATCACTTTTAATAAATTGATATTACACTGATCTTTAGTGTAATTTCATAAAGATTGGCGTTATAAAAGATAAAATGAATGAAACAAACAATCCATTTCAAATACAAGTTTAATTCAATCAACAAATGTCAATTGATAGTTAATAACTGGTCATTACTAGGTATTGCAACCGTTTACTCTAATCGATTTGTTAATTATTAAAAGTGAAAAATGAATATCATTTCGATACGTAAAAACTATTATGAATTTAACTAAATGCTGCTAATTTCAATCCCACCATAAAAAAACACAGCCAAGAAAAACCGAACCACGCCAAAATATCATTGTAACTTCCCCAACGACCGTACAACAAATTGGCCCAGGGCTCAAGAGCCAAACCCGTAAAAAAAGCCACGTCTCTCCCCTTCGGCAAAGCCGCTCAACAATCGACCGAGAATTTCCATTCACTCTCAATCAAGAGGCTGCAGCAGCACGCGGGTCTTACAATACCGCACGAATAAGAAGGAAGAAAAAAAAAAGCAAGAGAGTAGCCCGCGACTCGAGCTCGCTCGGAGCGCGCGCGCGCGCAGAAAACAAAAGCAGAAAGAAAGAGAGCCGACTCACCCCGCGCTCAGCCTGCAGCTGATCCTCGTGGCCCATGAAGTTGGGCATGGCGGTGAGGTTATATCTGAGGCCCCTGCAGAACGAGACGTTGAGCCTCTCGCACTTGGCTGACGAACCCTGGTGGCCGACGCCCCAGGATCTCGCCCCGCCGAAGAGCAGCAGCAGCACGCCCAGGAGTAGAGCCAACGTCATTGTTGGAGCCGGCTTTGCGGGTTGGAGAACGTTGCGTTGGGTCACTGGACGCGCGCGATCTTCCTAAAGGTCTAGTGTCGGATTCTACCGATTTGCAGCTCTGGCTTGATCATCGTTTGTTTCTTGCGTTTTGTTTGTGTGTAAGTACTTTGACACTGCACTGGTTTCTGGAACACCGGCTGTTCTGGTATTCGATGAGCAGAGATCGTTAAGCAGAGAGTTGAGTGCAAGACGCCGCACAAATTGGTTGTTCTAGGAGCGTTAGCAGTCCGTTATCAAATGAAAACAAGTCGATCGGTAAGATCTTCTTTCACCAAGAGTGTGAATTCTTATAAAACAAAGTGCATCCAATCAGATCACCTTTCTTGATTCTTACTATCACGTACAATCTTTCAACCTCAAACAACTGCAGCTATATACTTCCAAACAAATCCACTCAACACTTCTATCAAAAACAATCCCATAAACCTATAGAGTCAAAGCAAATATTCGTCAAAACCTACAAGAGGCGGACGCGCGCAGCGAGCGATCGAGTCCGCTCGGCGCTCGGCTTGGTACTGATCGCGTGCGGCTAGCCGGCACAGCACACAGCCAGCTCGCGCGCGCGGAGTGAGGGAAGGAGAGCGGCAGAGCCGGTGCGAGAAGAGCGCCGCCGCGCATTTAGGTTGAGGGGAGGGATGAGCGACTGGTCCAGCGAGAGAAAATAGCGGCAAGGGAAGAGAGCGCTTTGATTCTTTTTTTTTTTATTGGGATACACTTGGTTTATGCGATTTTTATTGGGATTTCGATGCGGGTGAAGATTTGGTGAGGTTTTCCGGTTGGGCTGTGTTTTGGTTGATGAGTTGGGTGGCAGGTTGATGATTTTGTGAGGATGATGGATATTGATGGTGGGAGAGTGAGCCAGTGTGTGTTTGAGTTTTGTTTATGTGGAGAGTGGATCGGGATTTAGTAAGAAGTTTCGTATTTGTAGTATATGTATAGCTCCAGGGAATTTGCAAAGTTTAGTTACTCTATATCAATATTACGTTTTAATCAACTAATTAATTTTAATATTTCAATTGAGGTACAGCTAAATATTATTTTACATTTTAAACTAATCTTATAAAAGTTCCATAAAATTTTAAATGTCATAAAAAATAAAATATATATTTATTTTATGTATTTGTAGACAATAAAAACTCGTAATTACTATACTATTCTTTAATTATTCCAATTTCCAAGCAATAAATCTATCTCTCAATAATTGCATTATTTTAGAAACGAAATTCACTAATAAAATTATACAATCCGCCGATGTCCGCAGCTCCCGCCAATGAATCCGAGGACTCATTGTATGTAATGAAATCGACATCGGGTTGGAATCTCGCTTATACAGAGCGCTCGCACGCGTAAGACTGGCCAATGAGAAAGCGAGCGGCGAAAAAAAAAAGAAAGAGATGAAGGAGCAAAAGTAAAAACGGTAACTGGATAGAGAGAAAGAGAAAGAGAGAGAGGAGAAGAGAACGGCTCTCGCAGGTAAAGACGCGTTCCAGGAGCCGTCGTATATACGTTTTTTCTTATTCACCAGAGGTCCTTTATTGGCCCCCTCTTGATCCTTTCCAACTCCTTCATTTCTCTTTCTCTCTCTGTTTCGCGGGAATTATTGGCTTTTTTTATAGTAGACGCGAACCTTCGCGATATTGTCTATGTAACCGCGGGAGGAGCTATTATTTCGTTCACGGATGGAATGTCGGTGTCCTTACGGGGAAGATAATGTAATAATAATTGGGTCAATTATTGTAATAATAAGGACCCCCTTATGTAAGACGTTAAGTATTTTTATATTGAAATCGTATTGTGTTTGTCGATAACGAAAATGGTATAATTAAATACAAGATTTTGATTTGGTGTCAGATCACAGAATTCATTTGGTTTTAAGTTTTTATCGATTACCTAGTCTGCAGATATACGAAAAAATTGATATTTTCGTTAGATTTATCTTGTCCCGTCAATTTTATTCACTAAATTTTTCAAATGAAATGTTAATTTGTTTTAAATAATTGATTTCTTGGCAGCAACAGTACGCAAAAGAAAAAATTGATGTCAAATATAAATGTTATTTTAATAGCATCCTAAGCGCTGCTGAATCTTTAACTTTTACAAGGCTTAAACAAGCGCAATTTGTACAAAATAATGTTATTCACTCCAGTAAATAAACTCCAGATACCAGAAGTAGCAACCCGTAGCTTACATAACCGCGCAAAAACACTCTTCCATTCCCTAATTAATTTTCAATTTTCCAGACCAGATCCTCATTACTCAAGCCCGATTCGCGATTTCGCAACGCTCGCATATTCGAATTCCCCTAATTAAATTCGCGCTATCCCGCCTCATAAAAAATCCCCCCCATCCACACGACCATATACGTACACTCTCTCGAGCATCCCACGAGATATACACGTATCCGTAACTTTCTATATAAGCCAGCACTGCACTGCGTCGAGCTCGGGGCTAATTTCCCATAGATGCGAATAATAGCCGAGTTTAATTTCGCAAGCTTAGTCCGAGCGATTCATATGTGTGTCGGGGATGCCTAATGCAAGCGCGGATCGAGCGGAAAAGAATAACGGATCGTGGAAAAATCGCGACATCGCGCGCAAGCGAGTCACAATGCAGAAATGTTGCAGCCGTTTATGGGCTTAGCTGAGCGAGCGTTCGACTTATGAGCGCGCTTGAATGCAAGCCGACAAAGACGCCGACTTTGCATGGGATAGGTAAGAGCTGGCTTAGCTTTAATTGCGGGAGAGTGGAGTAAGGCCTAGCTGTAATGTGGTTGACTGCAATGAATCGATATTTTTTGCAAATGTCTGTGAGTATTGGTTTTATTTAGGTTATCTTTAACGGATTCGATTAATGCGTTTTTTGATTTTAAAAATCCATTCTAAAGTCAGGAAATATATTTTTATTTTATGTTCTTATTTCAATTGCTCAATTCACCTTAAACACTTTTCAATAAAACTATCAATCACTGCCGACCTTATAATTTTTCATTTTTATTTTTTTTTATATCTACTGTGAAACTCTGAATTTAAAACTACCTAATTTCAGCGGAGCCATATATACATAGACATGTATACAAATACATACTTCCAAAAATTCTTTCCTCAACTTCGCTCACATAATCTCCGTAGCTCACCAGAACACACATGTACACATAACCAAGGGTAAAGCTTCAGCTAGCCCGGGCGGTCACCGAAATCCGGCTGATTACCCATCTGGCGCACACATCCCAGCTCATGATCGGGTTACGGCTCTCCTCAGCCAGCTCCTTACTCCTTTTGTGAACGCGCGCGCGGATTTCATTTCATTAAGTGACAATAGGACCGAGCGAATAATAAAACCGCGCGGCCGCAAGTGGGCTCTAATAAATGCCATTATATTCGCGTTTTTCATACGCACTCACAGTACCTCTTTTGTGCGTTCTAAATATAGTTACGTACGAATTTCTTACCTCGCCAAAAAAGAGAAGTCTGGATTTTTGAGAGCCGGCACTCGATATATGAGCGGCCGACAAATAGACCTCTTTTCTGCGTTCGCTTATACATATATACTTACACGGTCCGAGGAGCCGGGAAAAAGAGGCCTAAGAGCCGTTTTGTCGTAGCGGCATTATGCGAGCGTCCCGAATGAAAGCCAAATATCAGAACGGTGTGTTCGGAGCCGGGAAGCTTTATACAGGCGCCGATGGGATTTTTATAGTCGGGGGTGTGTCCGTGCACTGGTCCCGACAGGTACACACTCGAGCCTCTTGTCGTTTGCTTTCACCGTTGAGCGGAGGATGTATACTCGCTTTCGTGTGGTTTAAGGCTCCGCATTCTTGGAGATTGCCGATGCTGGGACTTTTTTCGGGCCTGACATCTGCGCCTGTGCGATTTTTGAAGGCTCGATTGTACGGAAATGGTTTTTTTTTATGGTTGCGTTATTGATTACCGATTAATGGATAGCATAATAGGTATGTACATATTCAAAACATATTTTTAGTACGTTTAAAAAAGAAAAACAAAGTTTTCTCAGTAAGGAAGTTATTTTCTCGATCTTGCGGACTTCAATAATTGAGAGTTGAAATTTCCCACAAGAAAGGATAAAAAAGCAAAGAAAAAAAATTAAACGCATAGAGAGCAAGCGAATAAAACCCGGCGTTTATTTCCCAGAAAAATGGCGACTCGCACACGACAATCAAAAAGCGCACACGCCTCACGGCTCGTGGGCCCGCTCGACATCTCATTCCCGTAGCCGTCTCTCCCGAACAATGCACAAAAGAATAAGAACAAGCCGTCCGCAGGACGTAGCCGACGCGAGCAACGAGAAGAAAAGAGAGCCAGTAGCCTCGAATAAGAAGAGGACTGCCGAGCCTCCTCCCTCGTCGTCCTCTCTTTTTCCAGGAACTCGCCTATATAATGCCTCGAGTTGTGCATCTCGCGAATCCGCGGATGCGGGACGGTAAAAAAAAAAGCGCGCGCGCACCGAGCGACTAACGGTGCAGAGCGCGTAATTAGCACTTTTGCGAAGGCGCGCGCGCGTGCGCAGAGAAAAAGGGAGATGCGCGCGCACTAGCAGACGGCGGGATCAAAGTGCCGAAGGGATACTGTATATAGGTATATTACAGTGGAGGCCTTGCAACCTGTCACACCAGTTTCTTTCTCTCTCAGGCTCCGCGCTGCTTTTTTCTAGGAGCGCGGAGAAATGAGCTTTCATTATTTTTAACTACAAAGTACCGAAGACGCTTTTTGTTGAAGGGCTTTTAGAAAAGTAATCTGCAGTGTATATCAAGCAAAAAGTGCGAGCGCTGCCCGAGACAGGCCGCTCTGAGGAAGAGGAGTTTTTTAATTTTTAAATACTCGGACTCCGCGTTTTCGAGACTTAATAAACTACTTCGCGGCGCCCGAGGAGGTAATGAGCCAAGCGGAGAAGGTTTTTAGCGAAGTTTAAATTTAGTTTTTGGCCCTTACTGCAGCTGGATGGGAGAAATGAGAAAATCGTGTAATGTAAGATGGAAGTTTTATGTTAATTGAAATCTTAAAAGCCCGGCTAAAATGTTATCGTTTTCCTCTAATTTAATAAAGTTGTGAAGTTTTAAAACGTACAGTTAATTGACCCAGACGCGCTGGCCTGGACGAATCGGTTTTTTTATACTTGCATATTTACCCAAAAATTTACATTTTAATGATTCCCTGCGTTTCTGTACTGTAACAAATATCTTCGAAAAGCAATTTTTATAAAATACAAAAACCGCTTTACATCTTTTAGCGAAATACTCCCTCAAAGAATATGTATTTCACATTATTACTTATTAATTGTAAAAAATTTACGTTTCTCAACAGTTGAATACAATTATAAAAATACGCAACAAACTGAAATAACGAAAAATCGGATTCGAAATAAATCAGCAGCCGATCTTAGAAACCAGAGTAAAAGGGCATCATGAAAAATGCATCCTTGAGACTTTCTTCGCTCATCTCCGGCGCGCGCGAATTCTTTTGTCCATCTTTCAACGAGACCGTCTCGAGGACCTTATACTCTCCACCACTCCTCCATGCCCGTACATTCAAAAGTAGCCCTCTCACATACATCTCCTATATACCTACCAGCCAGATCTCTGGAAGCGCGCCTATACACGTAAAAACTGCTCAAGCCCTCGAGCCTCCGATCATCAGTCGGCCTTCTCATTTTGTCGAAGGCGTAACGAATGCTGGCAGCGATTTTTCGGCGGCGGTAAGAAAAAGGTGGCCGGAATCGCGCGGAGGATGGAAAAAGCGGACAATGTAGCTACGCATACACACAGAAGAGCCGACAGAGAAGCGACAAAGGCGCTCTCTCAACGGGCGCGTATGGCTACCTGCTGCGAGAGAGCCGGTACACTTGATTTTCCGTCGGCTCGGAAATTTCGGAAGGTGCGAGACAAATGGGCCGACGGCTACTCATCGCCTTTTTTTCCCCCAAAGCTGAGCGTCCTGGTGCTGTGAGTGTGTATGGTTGGAAGATTGCGGGGCTCCGGGCGTTGCGATGGTTGATTGACGAGTCGAACGGATTGCGGACCTTTCAGAGAGCGATGATGACGATTGTTTTTTTTTTTTTTTTTTTTAAGGGGAGAGAGATGGTGTCAATGCGGTTTTGGTGTAGGTGGCGGAGGTGAATAATTTGAGCTGTGCGAAGCGTTGTGGGTGGCTGGTGTAGATGAGTGTAGTCTATGGTGGTTATTATGTCGAGGACGGCTAGCTGCAGGCTATAATGTGGGAGATTCGCTTCGAGGCGTGTAATTCGAAATTGATTGTCCTCGAAATGCGAGTGCCGTTCTTGGAAAGTTATTATTGCATTTTAATTCTTTGGACTGGAAATAATTTTTACTCTGTATGGAAGACTTTGTATTAAGTGTTATAGTGATATATTTTATATGAATTTTTAGTCCTACTACTATATAATTTTTTGTTTTCTTAAATTTAGATCTTTTCGTGCAAGTTTTAAGTGTGCCAAGCTTGTGATTTACGGAAATATTGGAAACAGTGCACTAAAAACGTTCTTAGCACGGTTTATTTTTATTAGCACACTATAATGTTTCCAATGATAATGTCTAATCATTCTCAAATAAATTTTTAAATAGAATCAATTTGTTGTAGAAACAAATGATTAGTACAATTCTAACATCTTAAAAAATAATTGATGAACAAAAGCAAAATTCATCCTCTCCCAGTAATCAATACAATAACCGATAAAAAAGCAAACAATAGCTCGGCTCGTCGAATCACACAAACTTTATCCATTTCTTGCATCCAAATCTCCAACCGGCAGCGGTATCATTACCTTCCTTAGATAAAAACCAGCCCTACCGAAGCGTAACTCCGCAGCCTACCATCTCCCTCTTGCTCATTACGCAATCCCCAAGAAAAAAAACGCATCCCCGTCCCCGCTCACCTTCGCCAAAAGCAAAGCGCATAATAAACCCTCCGTAGCGCATCAACGCCGATAAAAATCCCCTTTCAAAAAGTCGGCAGACAATTAAATTAGCCATTGTTGTTGAGCGAGGCCGACCAGCTCCACAATCGCAAAAAGCCAGCGCTCTCGCGCGGAAGGAGAAGCAGGAATACGCTGCGCTGATGCCGACACGGCAAGAAAGAAGAGAGAAAGAGAGGAATGGGAGATTGATCGCTCGGAGCCCTGGGAGCGCATCAAAAACTCGTCCGCGGCTTCTTCGCGCGCATCGCGAATTCCGAATTCTCGGGGAGGAAGAGAGAGAGAGAGAGAGAAAAAACAGAGGGAGGATGCACCTACATTGCCGCGTCGTCCGGCTTTTTTTCTCGGACGTTTCGTCCTCGGCGGCCTTGCCGAATGCAAGTGGACAGCGACTCGTTATTTCGGCGGCTCTTCTTCTTTTTTGCTGCTCTTGTTTTCTGTATATCGAGGGCTCGCTTTTTCATCGCTCCCTTTCTGTCCGCACGCAATTTTGGTAGGTTTTGCCCGCGGATGTAGAAGGTATGGGCTCATTTCTTTGTTTATCGCGCGCCGCGTGTAATGACGATTCGTGTTGGAGAGGGCCTTTTTGTTGGGGGGTGTGTATAGGGGAATGACGGAAAGCTTTTTTGCAAGGATTGAAGAGTGCGGCTTCTATAATAATGCCGGATTCTCGATGATGCTTTGAATTCTGTCTTTTATATGCCGTGTTGGTTTTTTGGGCTGGGAGCTGCTTTGCTGCGGATATGAGTGCAATAATTTTTTGTTGCATTAGTTGGAGTACAAGTTAGAGTTTGGGAGATCATAATAAAGTAGCCAGAAATTAACTTTCAAAGTATAAACTATTACTCTCGATATGTATTAAGCTTATAAAAGTTTAAAAATTTAGATTTGTAACGCATACAGTTTCTACCTGACGGAGACTAAAAAAAAGGAATACAGCCTACCTCTAACAATACGCATCGCACGCAAACCTGCAAACATAAAGAAACCGCAAAATATATATATATCAAATGACTTTATTCATCCTTCCTTCGATCTCTGAAATCATAAAGAAACTCGTACAATCCAGCTCTCAAGAATATTTCGGCAGCGCATTATTAGAGGCCCAGGCTTTTGAGAAACTCCGAGTGTATCGGTTAATATCGCGAGCGTGTCAATTAGTTCCGGATTCCGAGCCGGCGGAATTTCCTTTGATTCGCATTTCGTGCCCACACGCGCGTATTATAGCCTTCTTCGTAGAAGAGAAGCAAAAGAAGGAGGGGAAAAAAAGGGTCCGCGCGTGGAGGGAAAAAAAAAGAGGACTTCTCCGCAGAGCGAGCGCGAACAAGGACTTTGCTCTTCTATATAGTCGCGCGAATTGTATACCTGCTGTGTACAGAGAGAGATTTTCTTTTTCTATGCGGAGTATATAGTGAGAGGACGGAAGACCACCCTCCTGCGGATTACAGCTTGGGCTTCCCTTTGCGCAAGGGGCTCCTCCTACGTTTGAGGATGAGGGAAAGACTGGAGGTAAGATTCGGTAATGCTCTTCATCTTCTTTGGATACTTACGTCATCGCTCGTGTTTTGTGAGAGTGAGGGAGAGAGAGGGATACATGCTAATTCGAGAAATTTGTCCGAGCGATGGGAAGCTGTGGGCAATGCGGAGGATTGTAGAATTTTTTTTAATCGTGGAGAAAGTTTATTAATTGTTAAAATTCAAAACATTATTTTCACTTACTTCTTTTAAAAAAATGAATTCTTCGATTTCTCAAGTCATCTTGTCTGCCTAGATCCACTTTTTTAAAATCAAGTTTATATACGGTTTTTGGAGGGATTCCTTGTTATTATACCAAATTTCTAGAATATTATTTAAAACAAATGTCTCATTAAAAAAACCGTATCACCTTACTGTAATCGTTGTAAACATTATTTTTTAAATCTATCTAGATGGAACAAAAATTTATAACAATCACATCGATTAAATTTTTTAAAATTTAAATTGAACACAAAGCAATTATAGTAATGCAGCAAAGCGAGCTAGAATAGAAGAAAGAAATATTATACAACGTTGAATATTCAAGACACGAAGAGAGCACAGCGGCGCAGCAAATCGCTCTTACAAAGTAAATGACAACTATAAAACCAAGCGAGATCGCTCAGAAAAAACGTAATAAGCCCGCACGCTGCACAATGAACGTATATAAGCATCCCGTCCTGCTCGGCCTTAAAAAAGCCATAAATCTCCGAAGCCAGCAGCGCAGCGCAGCGCCATAGTAAAGTATAAAATTCAAAAACAATATCCATAATGATTTTATAGTAATTTCAGCTCGGAGCCAGGTCGATTTCCATCCCCAATAATCGTGAGCGTCTGCGCCGCGCGCGCGCGCGGCACAAAGTCAAAGCCGCTTGCACGCAGAGCTATAAGTACAAAAGAGAGCAAAAACGAAAGAAGAACTCGCTCAGCGCGGAGTAGTTCGCGTCACGCTAAATTATTTCCTCCAATAACAAAAAGGACATCATCATCAGGGTGCATGCGAGTAGGGCCGAGGATAATTCAGAATGAAAACCTAAGATTAAGCCTCTGCTATTCCTTTTTTGCTCGTCCTTTCCAGTCTCTCTCTTTCGTGGCGCGAAGACGAAGCTAAACGCCGCCAACACTTGGGTGTGTGTATATATATATAGGCTGATGCGCGTAGAGGAGGTAGAGGAAGGCGAAATGAGAAGAGGGAGAGAAAGGAAAAGACAGAGAAGATCACAGACGCAGTTGTGCGCGCGCGACAGAAAGAGAGAGATGATCAGGCGCAATTGCAGGGACGGTGGGTGGTTGAGGGAACGCGGGCGTACGAACAAAGGGAGAAAGATGAAAGTTTTGCTTTCTTTTTTTTTTAGGAAGGGCTGTTGTTGTTGTTTAGACGGTGGCCTGTAACGTGTGTATACTGCTAGTGTTTTTTTGAGGGCTGGAGCTACTTTTATGCTGGGTTTATGTAGATAGAAAAAATTTTCGAAGGAACCATGAATCATTATAATTATTTTTTTCTTATAATAATCCATATGAAATTGTGAATTAAAATCTATATCAAGTGTCAGAAAAGTTATCTGAATCTCACACTTTAACGATTAAAACATCAATCACCGCCGCCAGCAAATTAACCGTTTATTTGATCATGATTTCAAAATCCCGGCATCATTAATTATACCCTCCCTGATAAAGCAATAAAGTAATAAGCGCCATATAATACCGTAAAAACAAACGAACAAATTCCCCGCTTAATTGGCTCTACTTATAAATTATTAAATTTCTTCTCAATCACAGCGCACCTCTGGGCCGTAAACATCTTAGCCAGCGTCAAACGGCGCGAATGAGAAGAGCAAGAGCTTAAGCGGTAAGCGGAAAATGCAAATCGCGTGAGGAGAGCGTTAAGCGTCGATTGAAACGTTCCAGTCGGCGTCTCGCGCCTGCGTTACTTTTTTGCCCTTCTATTTTAAATGAGATAACCGCTTTATATTTATTATCATTGGCTAATTATTAGTTTTTCATGCTGAATATAATCAAATGTTAATTACACCGAGCGGAGTATTTTATTTTACAAAGACATTCCTGCGCGACGGGCTTCATTATAATTAATATAACTAACGACTTCCTTATTTAACTGCGAAAAGCATATGCGTGAAACAATGCGATTGAACAGTCGGTAAAACATAATGAGAAAATTAGATGAGCAAGTGCGCAGCTGTAATTAATGCACCTGAATAATTGTGTTTTATTCGTTTCGAACGTACATACAAATAAGTCAGCGCATATGCGTTTATAATTTGTCATTGCATTTTCCGGCCGCCAGTGCGAATAAATTTTCTCATCAGATAATCGGGGATTACAATGTTTCGCGAGCGTGGTAGGAAATTACGCGGGCGCTCGGTTTTATGCATTTTTCATATCTCTCTAATAATGGCCGATATTTTTTCTTCCGCGCGCCTGAACGTGCTTATCATACATAATGCGCGTATGAATATGAAAATTCCATGTGTTTTAAGAGCGTTTACGAAGGCGTTGGATCAAATAATGTACCTGCATCGCAAATAAGGGAGCAATTATTTTTGAATAGCCATCGCTAATGCGTATTATATGAAAAACGGTAATTTTGGATATTGAATGAACCTCACTGTCATTACACACAATTCCAAAGCCTTTGCGAATGCCCGATAAATGAAGACTTTATAATTTTCCATGAACCACAATCAGGCTTTTCCATCCACCCTAAAAAAATAACCCAGAATCCTCGAAACTAGCAAACTCAAATCCACCTCCCGCGGCAAATAAGATCTCAGCTCCCCTCAGAACTCCGCCGGCGAGACGTCCTCTAATTGCAGTCTTAAAATCAAGTGCCAATCACGCTGCCCTTGCTGCATCAGGCCGCGCTTCTCAAATCGCCCTTTCTCTCTCCCTCCTCCTTCACCAACGAAAAATGACGAAGTAAAGACAGCAGCTCTCTCTCTCTCTCTTCCTCTCCGCACAGCTAGAACGAAGGAAAGGATGTATATAGTAGGCGCAGCGAGGCACGATAAAGGCAGCTCTGCGAGGGAAGCGGCGAGAGAGCGGCTCATCAAAGGGGATTGTAATTAGCCGCGCATGTGCCGCCGCCGCCGCCGCCGCCGCCGTCATGCCAGAGCGAGCAGCGGTAGCCCCGCTGCAGTCCTATATATACTGCGCGGAGAGCTTTTTATGCACCGGCGCGCGAGCGCGCGGATATTTTGCTATGCCGCTGCTCCTCGTTTTTACGAGCAAAAAGGGCTTCTGTGTATGTGTGTATGTGTGGATGTATGCGAAAGTGTGTGCATGTCGCAGGAGGAATTCTACAAGAGGGACGTGCCGATGTATCTGGGGACAAGATGACGGGGGAATAAACGTTTTTGTCACTGTTGCTTCAAGCGTGCTGGCCTTTTGCGGACAATTCATGTGGATCAGGTGGCTTTTTTTTGTCTTTTTAGAGGCTGGATAATTGCGCGAAACGTTGCTATATTGTTTCAACTTTATCAGGAGTTTGTACTTTGCGATTGATTTTGTTTCGTAGGTAATCGTTTCCTCGAGTCACTCTTTGTACAAGTTTCCCAAAAGAAGGCGCGTATAATATCTTTATTTATTAAAATTATTACATCGAATTTTTCTCCTCGCGCTCCCGAGGCATGTAATTTCAACGTTTTTCATCTTCACGGCTGCTTATTATGCAGGCCCATCCCGCGTATTCCTGTAATATTAACCGCCAATTTCAATTCATAAATAAATTTAATGAAAAAAAAAACTGTAATTTCACACGCGTAACCAATTATAAAGTCAATTTCTCCCAAAGGTCTACCTCTAGTGCAGCCGACATCACAACCCTGAGCGAATACATTAGCACGGAAAAATGTTTTTAATTAAAATTCTATATTCCCCGCGCGGGTAATTTTTCAATAACGAGGCCAAAAAGCGTGAAGCTCGCACTGCACGCATTTATCACTGTAGGTGCAGCTAGCCGCGTTCTACTATTTCTCAACGATCAACTGTCCGTTTGAAAAATCTCGAAAAGGCCTTTATCAATTAAATTAAGCCGTTACTTGGGCCAAAATATAATGAATCATGCAATCGCAGAAATTTTAAAAACTTACCTGCGGCTTTATAATAAAGCCCGAAAATTCAATTAGCCAGGGCCAAACAAAAGCTCACCTCGGCCCAGATCACGCAGAAGAAGAACAGCAACAAGAGCAAAAAAAAGAGCCAAGACGACGGCGGGGATAAAAGCCGCTTGCGCGCGCTTGCAGCTCAAATATTCATTACATTTCATAAATTAATCGACTACCGGTCGAAAAGCACTCAAGGGCAGGTGCTCGGCCGCGAGTCCACCTCCTCCATTAAATTCGAATATTCGACACGCGGGATAAAAAGCGCGAGCGGATGGAAATATAAGAGAGCGAAGGGTGAGAGAGAGAGAGAGAGAGAAAGAGCGCGCTCCGGCGCAATTCATTAAAAGCGCCGTGGGCAAGAAAAGGAAGGACTGCTCTCTCCTGGCGAACTCGCGCGTGTATACACGCGTATATAGGCTCTCTCGCTCGGTACTTCGGGCCGCGCATTAAATCCACGTTATTACGGGTTATTACCGGGTAATGAGAGACAGAGCCGATCCCCCCGCTCGGCGTTTATACTCTACCCTCAACGTATATACCTACTTCCTCTGCCTCTTTCTCTTTCTTTCTTGCCTCTCTTTCGCCGAGCGGCCGCCTCTCTCTCTCACCTTCGTGCTCTCGCTCCTCTTAGCTACATATATGTATACATGTATCTCTTTCCCCTCTTCGATAATCGCGCGCTCGCATATGTGCACCTCAATCGGACGCGTATACGTTGTATATATATAGTTTTTTTTTGGGCCAGAGCTGGACCACACCGAGTAATACAGCCCTGAGCTGTGTAATAAATACGAGCTTGAAATATGTAAATAAGCGGAGCGGGAGGGATACATGTGAAAAATCGCAATCGGACGCGCGCGCGCGCGCGCTTGTATAATTGAAATGCTCGCTCTTTCTGCAGGCCTGTGTATGAAGCTGTGTACAGGCGGGCTGAGTGTTCTGTAATTAGAAGCTGTTAGAGGCGTGTATTTTCGAGGCGACGCCAAAGAGATTGGGAATATTTTCCCTTTACTCGAAATATAAATCTTTCGCCTCGGCGCTCTGTGTGCAGTCGGACTTTAAATAAATTGAGCAATTACCTTAATGGAGCGTCTTAACAAAATTCAGGTGTTCAGGCTGAAGATTGCGGCGCGCTTGAAATTTACGAAACATATTTCTTCCGAGGCGGCGGCGGCGGCGGAAAAAAGGACGAGTTTTTTTCGAAAAACGCTTAATATTCCTTCATTTACCTAAACGCCGATCCGTCCCCCGCTCGCCCCGGTATACAGAGTCTTTAATTTATCTATCTCGGCTCTCTTCTCTGGCCGATAATACTCCGTAATCGCTCGCTTTATATACTCGCCTTTTTCGGTTTGCTCCAGTCTTGTGTGCTGGAAGCCCGGAGGCAGTTCAACAATTGCACGCGTGGTTTTTTATACGTGTATACGTCACTGCGGGCACTTTCTCAGCTTTATTGTAATAGCGCTGATGTTGGCTCTCAATGGGATAGTTCTTATATATCTTTGAGATGCAGACTGCAATGGTTACGTAGATAGTTTGAGTTTCTGTTCTCGGTTTTCTGTAGCTTGCACTTTTCCGCATCACTGCGAAGAACATGTTATATGCGGAAGACTTTTTTTTAATATTAAAAACACAATTAATTTTAAAAACTTGCAGGTGCAAGGAAGCATGTAGCAATAATGAGAGTGCATTTTTCAAAACGATTCCATACATATATTTTCCAGCGCGATAAGAGCGTTTTGCGAATAAAAAACGTCTCGATAGCAGATCGGCGAGCAAGCTTAGTGCAATCTGCAAGCATCCATATATATATATATATGGATTCTATCTGTAGAATAGGCCTCTTAGAGCTCTCCACTGGGCAGGCTCGGCGGAATAAATTTCATTAGACATACCTGAAGCCTCCCCCCTTTCGAATATCAAAGCACTTCTCGGCACGATACACACGTACAGCTCTCCCAGCAGTGCACTTGCATGCACGCGCGCGCGCGCTGCACCAGCCGCCTGTAAAACCAAATTGTTCTCGCGTGCCCAAAGCGACTCTCGCGCGCGCGCGCAATAGTGCATCCATAATAGAGGCTCGCTCCGCAATATTCACCGGCATTTATATGTATATATGAGCCTGCGTGTGTATGAATTCATGTGTATATACATATACCTATATAGGTGTGTATAAGGGCAGGAGAGAGAAAGAGAGAGGGAGAGAGAAGCTCGGAGGGAGTTATTGCTCGCGGAGGAAGCGGCGGTGGCGGCGCATCGTGTCTCGGCGTAATGATGGCTCTGCAGCGCGCGAGCGAGCGCAATGCTGTGTGTGACCCTACAGGGCTTTTACGCCCGGCACCTCCGAGAGCTCACTTTTTGCTCTTCGATCTCTTACTCGCGCGCGCCTGCCGCCCCGCTTCGCTTTTATTTTAGCGGCCTATGGATGCTCTGAGCTCTCGCAGGCGAGCGGACAATGACGCCTGTGTGGATCCTTTATTGCCTATATTCAAAGGCGTGTATGATGTTTTCTAGCTCTGCTGCAGGATGACTATTTTTTCGATTAAGAATCAGATGGAATTACGAATTTTGTGGGAGTTAAAGTATCGAGGTTCGGTTGAGTTAATGATTCGCGTTCATGGGGTGATGTTAATTATCACTGAAGCGCTTAATTTAAGCGGCTGATGGTAATGAAGAGGGCGTTGGCTGCTACATCATAATCTTACTTCGAGTACGATAAAACATTTCCGAGATAAGATCGCAATGCGGCATTGCAATCAACTGAATATAATTCATATTTTTCCTCTCAAAATTTATGTCAAGACTCACACCTTCCAAACCAGCCCAGCCTCTATTTCCTCCCCAAGCCCAGCACCTCCAATCGCAGATATAGTCTCGCAATAGACGCGCGCTATCAACTATATAAACATGAGCTTTCCCGGTATTGCAGCAGAGAGAAAAACTGGATGACACAGCTTTGCCGGTCCTTACGCTACTCGGGAAAGCCAATCGGCAACTATTTGTCGATTAGCCAGGGATGTGCTAATTGACAACCAGTCGCGCAATTAAGCCGCGGCGAGCGACATCTCGTCCCGCCGCATTCCGAGCGCGGCGACTGAGCTATAAGTATATATAAGTGCGGATGCCGGTTGGGATCATTGGAAGATATAGAGGACAGTCTGTGTCTCGTGTGGTGGCTAAGAAATTGCTAAAATACTGCTGATTGCTGATCTTGATTGTTGAATGGGTCATTTTGTTTTGGACTACTTTGCTTGCTTCGTATGTTTAGGGCTTTGTTTTTAGATCGATGAATGCTGCTTGATCTGATCCTTGCGCTCATATCGCTTTACTCTTTTTCTATTATCTTAAATTGTATTTACGTTTTTTTTACTTATATTTACTTGCATAAAAAAAGAATTAAATCTCAACAAAAGATTCATCAGCAATCTATTAAAAAAAATACAGTAATTTAATTTCTCAAAATTGTAATTTTCATCAAATTGATGAACTACTATCTTTACTTCCACATTAGCTCCGCTCTTCCAATACACGTAAATCAATTACACACTTTACATATTCCGCGCGAGCAGCCAGTAGCTTTTAAACAACTCAAACAAGCGTCAACACAAGCGCAATCGATCATCCTGCGTAAAATTAAAAAAAAAAGCCCAAACAAAAAAACCGTTCCATTAGTATACCCTCAACTTTCCCGGCGCGCATAATTCAATATTCGCTTCCTCTACAGTCACGCGCTCGCTCGCTCGCTCGCCGGCAATCCATTACCGTCGCATCCCTTAACCCGCCGTATAATAAAGCCTCGAAACTAATAGCCCAAAAAGGAACTCCTCTCCTCTCCTCTCTCTCCGCACGCTGCATCGCTCTGTCCTTTTACACCTTCCTTTTTCGATCGAGCCGAACGAGTTTGATTCGCTTCGCGCTCGCGCGCGCGCTCGGGATTATACAGCTATACACGCGCTCGGCCGCGGGGCTATATACAAGCGGTTCGGAAAAATGAAGAGTGCGAGTATATATGCGGCTCTCCGCGGCCGCAGAACTTAAAGGGAGAAAAAGAAAGGCTATTAAGAGGGAACGGCCGTAGTACCTGTATACAAGCCACAGCTGAGAGCTCTCTGACCTTTTTTAACCGTGAAGGGGAAATTCGGCTCGCTTGTCGGCCGTAGCGGCCGCCACCCCCGTCCAGCTATATGTAGGTGAGCGCGGGATATAGCTGAAGAGAGAGGCAGCTTCCCCGTAACGTAATGATTCGACACCGGCGCGCTCAACTTCTTACGCGGCCGGCCGTTCTCAACCCGATCGTAAAACGTTTATAAATTTACCCGACTCCGCCGAGTTTTTCCTCTTTGCTTAGCTCTTGGCCCCGAGTTTTTTTCTTCTTTTCTTCGTTTTGCCGGACGGTTAATGGAAGTGCATAAGCTCGGTTTATGAGAGGCCGCGTTCCGCGGGGTATACAGCTTTGGTTTCTCGTATACGCTGTGTTTGGCGGCTTTATTGGGAAGATGGCTTGGAAAACAGTGTTGGGGGTTTGATGCTGCGCGGAGGTGTTGGCGTGATCGACAGTTTCTGGGTGGTACGAGATTTTTTGGGCTGCAGACGTAAAGTTTTATTGAACGCTGACGCTTTTGTGTAATATAAAGTATACTCGCTCTTCTGTATCTACAAAGTTTAAAAGCGTTTTCAGAAATTTAAGGATTTTCTGGGGTTGGTTGTATACGAATTTCAGATTTATTGTACGATGTATTTTTTTTTTTTAATTTCGTCAGTAAAAATACGCTGACAGTTTTGGTTTTTCATCATATCAGTTTCAAAACTTAATTGCGTTTTGTTAAAATTATATTTTAATATTTCAATCAAACACTACAGAGTCATCATTTAATGTATGTTTTTTGTTACAATAAGCGAAACAAATTAGTGAAAACCCAACCTACGCATCTTAAGCTTTGTGCGAGCCCACGTTACTATTGTTCAAGACATTCTCAGGTTCTACGGTACGTTATGCAAATGATACGCTCTCTTTTTCTTTTTATCCCTTTCGTGCGTTATACACGCTCCTTCTTTTTTATTTTTGGCCCATACTCGTGTTACTCGCTGATGCTCTTATAATTTTAGTAGATGGCTTCACATAAATTTTTAATTAAAATATAAAATGCTGAGTATTTTTACAAAAAAAAACATTTCAAAGATTATCTAAAAAAAAAAACAAAAGTTTAAAATTCATTTTTAAAAATCAAAGAGACATAAAAAAACTCTACATATCTAGTATAGTCATGCTCATTATAAGCTCTCGGCTTATAACACTTATGCGTCATCTTGCAAATTTTTCTCTGTCTCCACCAATCGCAAAATTTTTTTAAAAATTCAACCCATTCAGAATACGCCGAGTCAGATGCGACGAGATGCACAAGAAGCTCGCAGAATGAAATTAAAAAATGGAAATTATACATTCATGAAATGTATCTCGCCGATCGCTGATGCGACCGGCTCGTCTCAAGTGGCTCCTTAGAAGCGTAGAGGAAGGAAGAGAAGCGCACAGAAAATATCGAATATTTAATTGATCGATGCACAACGGTTATTTTTTATAATGCTTCGATTCTAGTGTATTTATGCATGAGAGATCTCGTAATGATTGTGATAATGAAGGGATTTTGATTTTATGTCTACTCTACTTGCTTTTCGAAGAATGGATTATATCTTCTGAGTAATTTGCCTTTGTTAGGCGCAATGAAGTTTATGGAAATTTCAGAAAATCTATTAGGTTCCTTATCTAGACGCTTATACTGTGAAATGTTGTTTCAGCCTTCATAGAAAATGTCTAATCTCTTACCAGATTAGACTCTGCATTAGATTAGATCAATAAAGATTACTTTGAAAAATTAAATCGAGTCCTACTGATTTTTAATAATTATAGCAAAGACCATCAATTGAAATATACTGAATCATCATTTAACGTAGGTTTTTCGTCACGCAAGTAGCGAAACGAATCATTTACAAAACGCAAGTTACGCATCTTACACTTCATGCAAGCCCACGTTACTATTGTTCGAGCCACTCTCCGGTTCTATGGTACGTTATACAAATGATACGCTCTCTTTTCTCTTCATCCCTTTCGTACGTTTAATACGCTCCTATTTTTTTATTTTTTTTCGCTCATATACACGTGTTACTTTCTGCTCTTATAATTTTTCTTATATGACTTGAGTTTTATTTGCAAAAAGTATTATGTCAGAAAAGTATATCATTTTCATAATTATGAAATTACTTGAGTATTTTTATAATCTTTTTTTTCATATTTTAAAATATTTTTTTCATAACTTCAAATTTTGTTATCATTTATACCAAAAAATAACCAGAAATTTGAAGAGCCCTGGTACCTAACCATGCAAGGCATAATTGTTCACAGCAAATATATACCCCGTTTTGTACTTACATTTTGCCACACATGTATTCTTTTATCTTTATTTTTTAAGAAAAATTTAAAACCTAAATGCATAATCCCGCAAATCGCTAATTTTCCTTCGTCTCCAGCCATCGCAAAATTCTTTAAAAAATTCAGCCCATCCAAAAACGCCGAGTCAGACGCGACGAGCATCCTGCACTTCATCCCGCGCGACATGCAAAAGAAGAGCGGCGCGGAAATTATGCATTCATGAAATGTATCGCGCCAATCGCTGATGCGGCCGAACCGTTCCAAGCCGCTACCTATCCACGAATGAAGGGAGAGAGCCGCAGCGGAATTGTGTTTTTCGCGTTCGAATGGCTAATTGATCGGCGCGGAACGGTTAGCTTTTTACCGTTTCAATTCTAACGCATTATGCATGAGGTTCATCGCAGCAATTGTGATAATGGAGGGGTTTTTAGTTCATGACTACTGTAGTTGCTTTTCGAGGAACGGATTGCCTCTTTAGGTAGTTTGCTTTTATCGGTGACTATGAAGTTTTTGCAATTCACAGAAAGTCGGGTAGGTAGCATTGCTGCGCGCTGTGTTGTACGATTCAATTTCATCAATTCTCACGCTCGTTTTATTGAGGGGCATAAAACGCGTAAGTGCGATATCTGAAGGAGCTCGACGGGAACGACTTTACACTAGCGTGCTAAAACGCATTTGATGTAGGTATTTTAAAATTTCGTGTTTTTATTAAAGTACTAGTGTAGTATATAATTTTATTATATATTATTCATGAATTTTTTATTATTATCAAAATTTATTAATCAAAATCTATAGTTTAGTTGTGTAATTTAAAAGTAAACGAATGAACAAATTATAAACTCTTATTTTTAATTCAATAATTGCGGATTGCTACTTTTAAGATGTGCTTTCAGAATCCTGAAGACCTGAAAACCAACCGCAATTAATGTCAGTTTACTTCTACCTATTCATCCTGCGAAAAGCTTGGAACCTGGAATATAAAGCTACAATCTGCTGCGAGTACAAATACATCCACATCACAAAGCCTAAAAAGCCGCTCTTCACAAGACCGCACAACATTCACATACACAGAATGCCTTTATTCCGAAACTGTTTCCTCAAAATACGCAGAACTTGCTTATTCGCAAGGAACAGCCTATGAAAAAAGGCGTCCTAACCCACACACATAAGCATCCGCGAATTAACGCCGAGAATAGACAAAGCCGTAATAAACCATCCACATAAAAAAAAAATCAACAAAATTTCCCGCCTCCTTCGCGCGCTCGCCTACGAATCGACAGGTGTGAGAGTCGCTCGGCTGTCGGGCGAAGATCAAAGGAGCGCCGGGCGAAAGCCACTAATAACCCCAAAGGTTCCTCCTCGCGTGCGTACCACATCGGTTATTATTACGCCCAAAATTTCAAAGTGGCGTCTGCGTCTGTATTATATACATCTACACGTATGCGTAATTGCTAATGTGCGAGGTGAGGGTATTATGTGCAGTGGACTAATAGCGAATAATGTGGGTACCGCAAAATCTTTGTGTGAGAGCGCGCTGAACCATTTTTTTCTGTTATATTAGCGCCATTCATTCAAAGATATCAATATATAAAATACATCTGTTACTTTAATCTTTAGTAAGCGTACATAATAATTGCTAAATAATAAAGCAATCGAAAAAAAATTCAAAAAATCTTTTTTGTATAACAGCCTGAATCGCACTCTAACTATTAATGTGTGCCAAATGTCATACTCAACATCGAGGCTCAATCGCCACTGTAAAGCCACCTTCAGGAGTCAAAGTAATATTTTTCTTGCTGTACACTAACGGCGAGCAGGTTTTTTCGTTCGGTTTTATCGTGTACTTGCTTAGCAAGAAGAAAAATATCACTTTCGTCTCCAATATCGCGAACCTATTGCCAATGCAGCTTCTGGGCCCTATTCCAAAGCCAAGATTATACACGTCGTTGATAGTAACTTTCTTCTGGTAATACCTGTCTGGATCAAACTTGGTCGGATTTTCGTAATACTTCGTATCCTTATGAATGGCTCCTCCAGGAATCCAGATAACCATGCCAGGGGGTACGACGAACGGCTTAGCGCCGGGTAAAGCGGGTGGCAACTCAAAGGCCGATTTGCAAAGTCGATCGGTGAAGCCTACTTGAGTGTGCATTCGGACTGATTCGTTAAATACTGCATCGAGATAAGCCATCGAGTTGATAGCCTCGTAGGTGGGTTGACCAGCAGTGTGTTTCAACACCTCGTCAATTTCAGCCTGCAGTTTTACTTGGACGTCAGGATTAATCGCCAGCTCGTGGGCTATGAGGCACATCTGGGTCGAGGTGGTGTCGAAGCCACCGAAGAAGAAGATGAACGCCTGAGCTGTCATCTCGGTGATGTCGAGCTTGAGATGCTTGCTTTCTTTGCCACGAGCGTCCATCATCAGCTGCAGCATGTCAGGCCGGCTGATGCTTCTCTGATCCCTTGCAGCAACGGTCTGGCTGACAATTTTGGTAAAGAAATCGGCAGCATTTTTGTCTATGATCTTTATATTTAACAGTTTCATCAATCTGGGACAAGCCCTGGCGATGAAAAACTTGAGCCCCATGATGCCATTGAAATTAGTCGCCACCTTGCCCTGCACGTAGAACTCATTATTCGGATCCTTGAGCGAATCCACACTTATGCCAAAAGCACAGGTGGCTATCACGTCATTGGTATACTTGGTAAACAGATCTTTCGTGGCGACTGTGTCGTTTTCACTCAGAGGCCGTTCGGACAAATAGTTAACGAAGTTCTTGGCGCACTCGACCATCGGCTCGAACATTATCTTCATTTTGCTTGACGTAAAAGCCGGCGACAGCAGGGTCCTTGACTCCTTCCACCTTTCGCCTGCAATGCTGAACAAGTTTCCGCCCATCAGCGGATCTATGGACTCGTCAAAAAAGTTATTGTGATCCGGAAAACTATCAAAGTGCTTGATTGCCACGCTCTTGATCAGTTCGGGATCGCGCAGTATCAGCATCGGCCGCATCAAGTCGAATGATCCGACGTACTTGGCGTCTTTGTCAACGTTGTACGCATCCAACACGACCTGGCTCATGTGCTTGCGACGTAATAGGAGATTAACTGTGTTCTCCAACATATACCATCCTGTTAGGTGAGGGATATCTCGCTCCTTGAAGTAGTTGAACGTTCGTTTGAAATAAAAATACAACCAAACACAAGCGGCGAAAAATAAAGTCAAAGTTAGAAGTTCCATTTTGAATGTTTTATCAGAACTGCGTCTTATAATTATTAGACGCTTTAGCTGCGGTGTAGCAGCCGCGCGTACGATTGATACATGCAGCACTGACGATGACTGCATGTCTAAAGTCGAAGCTGGCAGATCCCCTCCATTTTCGCTTTGTTAAAGTTGATGATTTGATTTTCCACCACTCTACTGCGGACCTTGAACGTAGACGCAGATATTAATTTTTGTGCAAGTTCTGGTACACTATCTACAGGAGAGATATAATAAATTATACACAGAGATTTTCGAGTGGACAAGGAGTGTCGAAACAATTTTTTCGTTTATTCTCGAGAACAGACTTATATATAAATAGTACTATTTCATCGTTGATACAGAAATTGATGAGTTTTATTATAATTGAAATCGTACGTTTTAATAATATATGTATCCAGCCAGCCAAATTCAATAATGGATTGTGAGTCGCGAATCTTGACTTTTTTTAATAAGATTAAATTTTTCTAGAGGTTAAATTGAAGCTTTTTACACGTGATTCAAAAAACTTATTTAATTTCTTAAATTTATTGTAAATTTTAATTCTTAGAAGTATTTTTAATTCCGAAATCCATAGGGCTATACTTATTCTCTTTATTATTTAGAAAAAGTTTTTTTCGATTACCTATATATTTTAAATAACGATAAATTATTTATAATTTGAAAAGAGCCAATTTTCTTCGGTTATATTCAATGCAATATTAATCCATTTTCAATGTCGTTAATACCGTATATTATCTATTCTATTTTTATTTTTTACAAAATTATCTTTCATTTCATTTTATTACGTTTTTATATGATATTGTTTCCACGCTATCTTGAGACCGATATCTCAGCGCATTTTTTAAATCATTTTATTCCACTTTAAATAAACCACGTGTCATTGTAATAATTTATTATTTATTCTATTTCTTCTTTTTAGAAGAACTTTATATTTGTAGTTTTTCTTTTTGATCAATAAGAAAATATCAGATGCGAAATATATCTCTACTTACTACAATTAACACTACTAATTTAGTTAAAAATTCTGGTCTTATAATTACTTTTGTTTCTAGTAAACATTACTAAAAATTGTAAAGTTCTTAGAACAACGATTTAGGATAGATGACTTCTGAAACGATACATTCTAGTAATTTTCTAGTATTACCGACTAGAATTTTCTCTCGAGTAATAAGATTAGTACATTTAATTTTTAAAATCATTATGTTGTAAACAGAGTTCTAAAAGGATTAAGGACGTTCTCTAAAAAATGAAATGATTCAAACTTTTTTTGAAATTTTGAGATTAAGTTCCTTTTACCATCCT